>JAYMFT010240259.1:0-11061 GCA_038088735.1 Panulirus argus | reverse complement strand
AGAGATAGCCGAGTATCCAGTTCAGGAGCCGGCCACCTATATCCATTTTTGCTAACTCATATAGGATAACTTGCCTACTGGCAATATCAAATGCAGCTTTTAGGTCAAGAAAAGTGGTGAATTTATGCCTTCTGTCCCCATGAACTGTGAGGAAAGTAGTGATGCAGTTGTGTACACTTCTGGCATGTGTGAAGCCATTAATATTAGGTGACACATGTTCTTTGACTGTGTAGTAGTCTGTTGAGTACCATCCTCTCAAAAGTTTTGCACAGGCAGCTCGTCAGGGAGATGGGGTGCCCTCTTGTACCCAGATTGATTATATACGCTAACGTCGCCAGGGCCTCTGTGTGTGTGTGTGTGTGTACCATGTGTGTGTGCCTGTGTCAGTTTCGCCTAACACAATCATAAATAAACCCATGTCAGCTGCATAGACCAACGGGGCGGCACGTCAACAAACATCACTTTGCCAACGCCACGCAAATATGTTAGCCTCATGTGCCCCATGCCCCAACTGCGTCACCGCCATAGCAATGTGACCTTGCGGCACTCGCGTGGCGGACCGACTGACCTAACCCCCCCGCTAACCAACCCCTTCCCACACGGTTCTTCCCGCTCGATCCGGATCCATCCGGTTCAAACGCGCCGTCTCGCACCGGCTCTAAACCTGCTCGCTGGGGCCGAGTGGGAGGGCATTATGGAAATAGAGGCAGATCGTTTTCCTTTGAGTGGACAGCAGCATTACTTGGCGAAAGACTCGGGCAGCTGCAGGGGAATCGCGACTCTTACACCAAAGTCTTATCCTCCTTACAGATAATGGCCTCCAAGGACTACGTCCATGGTGACCTCCGTGCAGAACACCATCATCAGCGGATCAACGGGAGGAGTCAGGCGCCTTCAGCTGGGCAAGACTGCTAAATCATAATCTGTACAATATGTAGGAATTCTTCTAAAGAAGCTATACGGTTAAGCACGCACGATAAGCTGAGCTTGACGGCTCGTTCCTCTATCAAGAAGCTTAAAGGTACGAAAATATGAACAAGCAGTTGACATGAGAATGATGATTATAGAAATAGGCAGCTGACATGAGAATGATACAGAGGAATACAAACTGACGACCATCTCCCCAATGCTATGGTCGAAAAATAGACGGCCTCAGGACCGTCTTGTGGTGATGCCCTGCCCACAACAGAACTCACTGGTCTTAGACCACAACTCGAACTCATCATTTCTTCAGCAGTGACGGATTTGGACTGTCCTCTCTTGACTGAGCTTCGTGTCATCTTCGTTAACTGGCAGAACATTTTGCCAAATGTATGCCTGTAGTGTTTTACGTGTCTACCAACAGCGAGACTCCATGAGCCACAGAATACGGCAGGAAGCCGCAATTTGTGCTCCTTCACCATCAGCAGCGAGTGAACGAGGCGGTGCATAGGAGGTCGAGCGGCATGGCGTCTGGGTTACAAAGGGTTTGAACAATGGGGGTCGCTATATTGAGCTCGGTTCTCTATTATGTGCCGGGATCTGCTTGTTAGGCAACTGATAATCCACTGCTCTTTCTGTGTGATGTTCCCCGCCGATATTTACCAGAGACCTCTGCCATCCTTTTAGAATGACAATGCGACAGAATCGTCCAAACACATTTATGTAATGTATCGTAGAACTTACACTCTCCATAATTACTGTGGCATAATACAGCATCGGTACATACGGTCCCCAGCCTTTAACAACAGCTTTGCTCCCTCTAGTAAGTACGTCATCAACGTTCATTTGCGGAATGACAGCAGAGTTGAAAGTTTCTCTTGTACCGGTTTTATTACATCATTCTGGACGTGGAAGAGAATAATGCATGGCCACGTTCTGCCTGGCCTTTTGAATGTCTAATGAAGTAAAGATGATGTCTGATTTGACCATGCAGGGAGGAGGAGAGAGAACTACTGACGCGGGAGACTGGTTTGGGTTGGGAATTCTGTCTGTCCTATCGGCTACCCACTGTTCTTCTTTCCATGTATGACCTTTGTCCAACCTCTCACCCGATCTATGAATACCGAATATGCAAACAACACAGACTAGGAAGTGACACTTGTCGCCGTCACGCTCGAATGTGATTCCTTATCCTTACTCAGCTCTTCCTGCTCCACGTACCCTCAAGGTCTCATCGAGCGTAGGGTCTTGATTCATGTAAATTCCTCCCTGATACACGTGTCACACGAGGCACTGGTCTAATTGTGGGAGTCCTGATTCGTGCTCACTCCTCCATACTCCACACATCACACAGGCCAGTGATCTAGCTGAACGTATGCATCTTGATCCACACTAAATCCTCCCCGAATCACGTATAAACTGATCCAAGTGAGTGTGGCCTCACAGAGAAGGGAGCCTACCTTACACAAGTAAGATCTTAAATAAACTCTTCTCATCGTGGCCCGAGGCGGACTTTTAAATTAGGAACAAAGTAACATGTGGACAAGGACGTTGAGTACGGCTCTATTCAGAACGGCCACGAACGCTATCACGATCTCCAGTGAAATGATATATATCTAGTCCGTAATTTTATCGACTCCCTATACTTACAAGGTTGGGGTTACAATGGTGGAGCCGCCTGGGGTTAAAGCCAAAATAGATTCGAATCCTGGCCCCGGCAGTCAGTCTGCAGTCCACCGAGGGGATGATGGATAAATTGGGTACCGATACGAGAGAGAGAGAGAGAGAGAGAGTAAAGTAAATGAAATGGCCTTGATTAGGGCCATGCTGTATCAGCTATAGAAAAAAAAAAAGTAAGGAGAGTTTTACACTCGTGTTCCCCGTCTCTTAACCTTGAATGTATGTACTTTGGCTTTACCCCATGCGTACATACATACATACATACACACACACACACACACACCTCCTAACTTATGCCAGGCAGCCATTTACCGGCCAGTCCCGATGTTTGAGATGACTGCAAATCGACTGCCGTGCCTAAGATTCGAACCCGGGTGGGCCCGTGAGTGAATCATGGTCAGTGACGCTCACCTCTGCGTGCACAACCATTTATCATTACAAAATCGATGGTTAATCTTCATCAAAATGTTAGAATGTTAGTGTCCATCAGATCATTTATGCAATTATATCATGCCCCTACGATATACACCCTAATCCTCAAAGCCTCTATATGTTGGCCAAAGACCGCTTCGCCTTTGAGGCGGGAGAGCGCCCTTATCATTCTCCACGTCCCGGAAAACACTTACAAATGACAAACAATGAGAACCGCCACCTGCATGCGCTTGTGGTTTGGCGTAACCCAGACTTTTGCTTTACAGAGTCCAGATCTTTTACCTGTAATGTTTGTAAACAAGAGCCTAACCCGCTCACTTGAAATATTTTCTTGAAAGTAAGGAAACATCTGCCAAATCAAGAAAAGGTTTAAATGTTATATCCAGTTCATGAAGGAGGTATCCGCAGTGGAACCATACTGTTCCTGTAACACAGTCTTATAATACACTAGCTGTAACTAAACAATAATAATTACCAGCATTCCACACATCCATCAAAAATGCACCCACACGGAGACACACCTGATCTTTACAAGCAATGGCAGAGCAGAGAAGCGGCTGTCAGTAACAAGAGCCCAAGCCTAGCCAGGGACATGGTGAATCTCCACACAAACACTCACACAACCCGTCCACCCAAGGTCACGGACAACGCCTTCTTTCGTCCCAAGACATAAAACTGGGTTTTGCTTTATCCCTGAGGATAATCATAGGTTTACCTTCGCTTACAAGCAGGACGGGGTAAAAAAAAAAATCCATTTTGAATGAGATAGCATTCATATGATTGACTCAATCTGGATTGGTTAAACAGAACTGCGTTTGTCACGCAGCAAAAAAAAAAAATCAACTTGAAAGAATGTTAGAAATGTCATTTTTCTGTGGACATTGTCTCCGCCATACAAACAACAGAGGATATGCGTAATGTTGTGGTAATAATCAGACTGGATCTGGTTTAGGAAGTTAGGTTCTGGTTTGGTTGGCTGGTTGAGTACGATCTGGTCAAAGGTGTAAGGATGCAAAAATGTCTTCCAAATAAATTTACAAAACAGGCCACTTCCATAAAAGATATTGCAAAAACCCTAACACGCGCGGGCCAAACGTGAGTGATGGTTAATATGACAGAAAGTGGCCAGCCGCGGGCCTGACATGCGAGGGTGACATGATATTGAGCAGGCCAGCCGGGGGCCTGACATGTGAGGGTAAACAATAGAAAACTGATATTTGCGGGGCCAGATGTGAGACAGTAGCATGACAAAGTTGGCGGCCGCAAAGGTAGCACAAGTTGTTCAGCTGGGGACCCAGACATGTGAGAGTCGATATGATGAAGTTCAGACAGAATAGGCTAGTATCACTGGTCCGCGAGGTAGGGTGTACACAGTCGCGCAAATAACTATCAAATTCGTTATTTTCAGATGACGCCTTCCCCCGGGTTCCCGCCGTGCTTAGTGACCAGGGATCAATACTTCCTCACCCAAGATCGAACTTCCTGCGCCGGCCCACTGTATCCTGCCCCATGTCCTAACCCCTGCTGCACTGTCTCGGCCCAAGTGGTGCTGTCATTTACAGGACTGTAGTTATGACGACAGCTGTATGTTTTCACAAGAAATCTAGTGACAAATAGTATGGCGTAACTGAGAGGTGAGTGGATTATGGTGTTGAAATACTAAGAAAAGAAGATAGTGAAATAGTCCGGAACACGTCACCGCCACCCCATGCAGGGCAGATGGATGAAGATGCGAGAAGTGTGTACAGACAACCAGAAGAGCGGAGCACATGGAAGCGATAAATGAGACACGCAAAGGAATTAATATTAAAGGAAGGGATATACAGCACGCGAGACAGAGAGAGGGAGGGAAAAATGTGGGAGAAAGGCAAGGCAAGCGCCGGTAAGTAGAAGCGAGAACGGAAGAGGGATAACAGAGGGGTAGTTAAGCCTCTCCCTCCGTGTCATGCACCTGGCTCCCTTTATTTCATCCTCTGAGAGAGAGAGAGAGAATTATTAATACAACCAGAGGTGATACTGCTGCAACACTTGATCTAGTGTATAATCCAGCGAGCGGCGTGGTTCTCATGCTCCACGCTGAACATCTCATAAGCTAGCCAGCCAGCCAGCCCCAACCCAAGACAAATTTTCCCACGGATCAATTTTATCCCGTGCAGAAAATTCTTCCCCTGGCGCCCTACCCCGGAAATTCTCCTGCATCAGCCCGTCTTCGCTCTAGTACAGAATACAATTTAGTTTAACTTATAAAAGCCAACCGCCTCCATCCAGCGAATTTTCCTCCATGCTTCTCCTGCTGAGCAACTTTTTCCGCAAGCCAGTATATCTCATAGCAACAAATTTTTTAACAAATAAATTTTCCCACATGCCTGTCTAATGTCTCTGTAATAACTCCCATAAGTGGTCCAGTCTTACCCTCTGAAATATAGCCTCCCTAAACACAGTTTCCTACACCAACGCAAGTGTCCACATGCCATATCTCCCTCAAGAGTAAATCCGATTTCCTCTATTGTGAGGCATCTCCCCTCCAGAACAATGCTCCCGCACGTCGGCCTTCCCCTACACCTTTTCTGGCAGCTGCTGCTACCTAGTACCTAACCTTGATTCATTTCCGTTGGTGTGTCACTCACAGATCCCTTTACATAATGAAAGTGACGAGAAAGTCTTGGTTAATGTATTGCTAGTATTACGATTTTGTCATAGGAGTGGAAGGGAACTGTTTTGTGTGTTACATTTGTTGGGGGGTGGGGGGGAGATTCTAAGTAGAGGTTATTGAATTGTGAGGTACGAGTGAGCTTTTTATTTCTACCTGAGGGTTGGTTGTCAGAGTGGTTTAGGTAGGAAGGGTCTAGTGCTGTTGCCGGGAAATGAGTGGGAGAACCTCTGTTTGATTTTGATTTTTTTTTTAGTATTTCTTGTTCCAAGTGCGCTATATTGTGTGGTTTGAAGCTTTGTTATATTCGCTTTTGAGAGGAAGAAAAATCAAGCATAGTTTAAAGAGCGGATGAACTGAACTGTAAGTACTATAAGATGTTGAGTGATTCTTTCCCTTGTTAAATTCTAGTGTCAGTTAGTGTTCTAAGGGCATTAAATTAGTTTGTGTGTTGCTTTTTGTATTGATGTTAGTGGTTTGGGGAATGAATGTCAAGTGTGTGTCATATACATATATATTCCAGTAAAGTCACTGTGATCTAGTACTTGCTGATAACCACAAGGAAAAATGAAACGAGATAAATACCTTGTAAATTACATCTTCAGGGAGATGTATGAAATTAGATGAGATAAACTTATTTTTGTATCTGCCCTGAAGGTGTAATACAAGAAAGTGCACTTGCGACTTATCGTATTTCATCACAGTGGCATTCATGCAACATTATATAGATAGATAGATAGATATTGATAGATTCGTATGGCATAGAAAATACATGTGGTTATATGGAAACTGAAGTTAAGTCAGCTGCAAGTCTACGACATATGAGTTTATCTAACTAACGTTACGATGTGTGCAACAAAATAGACATTAAAAATCATAAATCCAATGACCACAGATATACTGCATCATGTACAAAAGTTAGTTCCAAACATGAATTATTACATACCTTGGGAATGCAGTCAGTGCCGTTGAGTTTTGAACGTATTCAGCGAAGACCGGGAGATGCAGTTGTAAATAACCAATCAGTAACAGCTAGTTTCCAGATATAAAATACAGTGCAATGCTTAAAACTTATTAACTGATCGTTTACTTTTAGAATGTCATAAAGACTAAAGTCTTGTTGTCTCAAATGAAAATACTGGGCGTATCGTAACAAGTTCTGTCACCGGAGAGCAGCTGTTACTGCGGCACACCTTTCTCTCGACAACCAAGCGCGTACTGAGCTCTGCGTCGTCTGCTGGTGCAAGGATCGAGGTTCCAGCCAGGCAAAACGAGCCAAGCCATGCGCACGCTCCCTCATAGGTGCCAGCGGCAGAATTTCTTGTTTAATGCCCTCGTTTTATCAGGACTTTACCAAGATTAGACTTTTACTAAAAGGATCATGTGTATCCATTGAAATCTGATTTTGAAAAGTTGAAAGGATTAGTTTCCTGCATAGCTCAGTTTTCTGAGAATCAAACCTGAACAGTCGCAAAACAATGTCCAGTAAATTGATCATGATTGCTGTAAGCAGCAATATTTCGAAATTTACAGTAACCGTATAGTTATGTCCTTATCATATCGTAAACTAACCGATATGAAGGGAGCCAACATGTCAACTATTTAGATAAAGGATACTACGTATGTAGCTTGTGCCATTTACATGGTTTCCCTTGTCATTTTCACGGCAAAAACAATTACGTATCGTATAATGAACAGCATGACTTGGACCTCATGCTCTTCTTGATCTTTCGTTGACCCTAGAAGATTATATAAGTTAAACGTTATTCAAAGACCTAAGTGCATATTAGCTATTCAGGACATCTGTTTCTTCGTTTAAGTCGAGGTATAAACATTTAGGATGAATGCTATTATATCAGTATTTCTCCGGCAGGCCTAGCAGATCCGGGTGGCGGAGATAAAACCGCCCCTCCGCCGCCAGCGGCCGCTCACGTGGTCTTGTCGTGCCGGCACGCCAGTTCTCCACACGTCAGAAGGCTTGGGGAATATTCCCTGGAGGACTTGCTCGTGACGGCATAACGCGTCCATCTGGGAGAAATACAATCGCCACTAAACCTCGATCTCATACGATTAAGTTTTAAGCAATCAAAAAACATGAATTGTATGATCTAAACAGTTTTACTTGTCTCTAGTAAATCACGAAAAATAATCATTTGTTTCCGATACAAAACATCACAGAAGCACCCCCATTTTTATCAGACGTTATGCAGAAAATATGGTGATGCTGACATTCACGAAATGCACATGGCGGCCATAAAGTGCATAAAATACTGGATGAACACGGCGGACCAGGCGCCAATCGACGTTATCGAAAATTTATATACGTAAGGTTTCCGGAATATTCACACCAAGGGGGTGGGGAGCGGAGCTGGCCAGAGTGACTCACGGGTCTGGTTAGCTAGCCGCCCCTCTGGGTAAAAATGTCGCTCACAGGGGATGGATTTCAGGCGAGTTTTCCCCAAGGTCCTGGCGAGGACTGACGCCTCTGTCATTATCTACCGTTTTAGTACACCATGTGGAGACAGCTCTATACTCGTGAGGCTCCAGCTCATGAACCAACAAAGCTTGGTGCTTCGTCTTATTAAGAAACCTCCAGTGTCAGTGTCGTGTTTTCCCTAAACGTGGAGGTTTACATTACTCATGAGTAAAAATTTTTGTTATATACCAAATTGCTCCGGGCAGTAGTCCTTACCCCCATCCTCGACAAACAGGTAACACAGCCTTACCGAGCTAGACTGGTGGTACCATGAGATATACACGGAAAAGTTCCATTACATAAAATAACTATAAAATCATCGCATTTCGGTGTTGTCCTATCGAGACATGACTCCAGGCGAATAGTTGTTAGGCTGGATAGTTAGGCTTTAGGCCTTTCAACTGCCCAGGATCTTTATTAAGGTTTAACCACCAACCGAAATATCTATAACATCTTAAGCTGTTAAAGAAGATTCTAAAACCTCATACACCCTATGTAATTATACTGAGAGAGAAAATGCTTTTCGAGGTGCAAATTTCAGACCTCTATCAAAGCAGTTGGGATGCCTCTCTCCACCCGGGTCATTTCAATGGCAGGCACGTTTTCTTGTCGGCGCGTTCCTAATTACCTGGCCACACAAACCCAGGAGGGAGAGCACAGTCTGCCTCTGTAGTGAAAAACAAGATAACAGCAGAGTAAGGCAGGGGCCTGAGGCCGGCAATGTTGGAAATGGAGGGTATCACAGCGTGGTATCATGATAGGGACACTGGGGAAAGCTGCAGGCTGCGGGAGTGAATGAGATCCGCCAGGAAAGACCTGAATATCAATAATAACTGTGAGAAGGAGTGAGAGAGGAAAGCCAGGCTATAAAATTTTTGAGAGTTGGGCTGTAAAAAAAAATTTGAATAAAGGTATTACAAACAGTCCAGGTTTCTTCAAATGTTTGAGGAGTCACTTTTGTCAAGGAAGGAGAAAGCAGGCAAAGACATTCAAAAGAAGTGCACTTTCCGAGATGAAAAGGATGAAACGAAAAGACGTGAATGTGTGAGAGCAGCAGCCCACTCGTGTGTATAAAGGAAGGAAAATATTGATGGGATAAAACGACCAGGGGCGAAAACGTAGAGACAGATTTTAGGTAGAGTTGGAAGAAACCAGAAGGGTTTTCAGTTGAACACTGGTCTATTGCAGTAAAGGTAGTGGGTGATGAGAAGTAAGAACTAGAGGAAACATTGCTTGGAAAATATCAAAAAACGTATGCTTCAGTTGAGTCAGACATTAAGTTCTAGGTTAAGCAGTTTCATAAGGGATGTAACTCAGGCCAAATCCAAACTAGCGTTATGGGTTTTATGAGCATCAGTACTTTTAGCATCTAGTCGGTAAAACTTACCACATGAAACGAAGTAATGTATGTAATTACCTTATTGTAAAATGTTATGTAATATCAACCCATTGAGGTGCACAATAATTTTGCCGGGGTTACCGGCACAAATCAATCAGTTCTTTAGATGCTGGGGAAGAACTGAATAAACCAGTACTCATGAGTATCCCTTATAAAATTTTTAAGTTATTCCCATAGTTATGTTGCAGGTTTAAAAGTAACCCGACGACGGACAAATACGGATAAATCTATCCCAAGTGTCGGCCAGGCTATGCAATCGACGAAAGCAAGAGTATGTCATATAAGAAGAATGGTCGATAGGCCATCCTTTTTCAAGTACAGTCATGTAATTAAGCACAAGTGATGATTAATATTCAACCACCTTAACCTTTGCGACCGCCATGCAACCCTTGCAGTCAAATAATTGTGCAGACGAACAACAATGAGCTTATTAACAAAATATTAGTCCCGTTTGGAATAAATATTATCTTTAAATTCATATGAGCAGTCTGTATAATTCGTTTACTCATCTGGAAGGATGTGAAGGTTCTGTTGCAAAAGAATTTAAGAGTAACGAGAGGGAGAGGAGGTTAGGAACGACCAAGGGCGAGTCGTATGCCGAGATTATATATAATCAATTACCAATTATACATATCAAACAAACCCCCCTAACACTTCTAAAAACTTTCAGCAATCTTTTTTTTTTTCTCAGCTTACTTTCTCTTTCCAAAGTCTTGTTTTCTCCTACCCTCTAAAAAGAAAATAGCAGATGAAGTGCAAGGTTTTGGAGTGGAGGAAGGCATTGGCACGGAGCAGTACCAAGGGAAGCGTCGTGCCCAGCTCGTATGAGGAAATACAGAAATTGCTCCAGGATCGCGGGGTACGACGCAGTACTGCTGAGAGACAGAGGCTCACTATACGCGTGGGAATGAGTTGCTTCAGGCTTGACACCCAGGGACCAACGGTTCGATCCATGAGCACAACGGGACAACCCTTGAGTACCACCTTAGGACCCTTGGACACGAAGATGCAAGAGTAAGGTTCTAGAGCACGACGGTACGATTCTTGAGCTGGACGGCACGACCCATGGGTGTGATAGCCTTACCTATGACCTGACCCTCCAGGGTCGAGTCAAAGGTAAGGCCATCACTCCCCCGAGAGTCGTTCCGTCGTAGAAAGGTTAAGCAGTAACAGAGGAAATATGTTTTAAGTTCCACAGTGGAGGAAGACATGCCAGGCAATGCAACGATATTTACAGCTTGCAGTTTTCTGAACTGGAGGGAAAATACGAGCAGTGGGGATATAGTGGCAAGGTAGCTAAGGACGTAAAATACATTATTACATGGTGAATACGGTGTAAGTAGCGGAGAGAGGTTATGTAATAATGAGGTGAAAAGTGAGGAGTTAGGAGTTAATAGTTGCTAGGCTCGCCTCAGGAGCGATAATAAGTTGGTTGGTTGTTTGGGCTTTAGGCCTATCAACTGCCAGGGTCATTAAGGCCGTCAACGTCAAGCTACATCCACC
>JAYMFT010240248.1:0-11062 GCA_038088735.1 Panulirus argus | reverse complement strand
AACCCTGGGCAGGGCGCCTGGCTATCTCGCCACGCGGAGGTTAAAAGATACACACACTAGATTTCTAGTGTTTTCCCCTGTTATACCCACTAATATCTAAGTTTCTGATATCTTCCACTGTCACAAACAGCCTCGAAGGGACCCAGTGGTCTGTGAATATCTTGCTCGAAGTCCGAAAGACGTAAAATAAATAACTGCTGTTGAAAACGTTTATAAGTATTTCCTCATTGTTATATGTTTTATCTTTAATTTTGTCCACATTAAGCCTTATATTTCTGATTCTTCTTCTCTCACAAACAGCTTCGAAAGGAACCAGTGCATTGTTACCGCGGACGCACCTTTGTAACTGCTTTCCATTCTTTTTAAGAGGTGGACTAAGTTACAGAAGTTACGTCTTGTCTGTTGAATATGTAAACCAGGATAATGACAACTGCAGCGTTATCCCCAATAAGGGAAACTACATGCTGATAGCCACATCTATTTTACTTCAGTAGGTGGACTAAGACGGTAATAACTGCAGCCTTGTTTCTCCAGTAGGTAGGCCAGGATGGTGACAACAGCTGCAGGTGAATAAGTGTCATGATAAACTAGAGCCTTGTCTTTCCAGTAGATAGGTCAGGATGTTGACAATTACAAATTTGTTTCTCCTCCAGGTGGACCAAGAGGGCCAAGATGTTGACAACTACAGCCTTGTCTCTCCGGCAGGTGGACCAGGAACACCAGGATGTTGACGATGTTCGACACTACAACTTGCAGGGGGATGAGATGTCGGCCGCGTCTCTCTCCTCCCTGGCCTCCGGTAAGTACCTCACAATGGACCATAAGCCTCTTGATTTAGATTTTATTTCTTATTAGTTCCACGTCGAATAGGCCGTAAGTTGTAATAAGCAGAACTTTTACATCGTCTCATATCTTTGAAAGCAAAGTTTTGTTGGATGTAACAGCGAGGCGATGGCGTTTCTTCGCCGTTTTCCGTTACTGACTGGCAGTTACCACCCCACTCGATGTGACAAAGTGCGTAATTACTGTCGCGAATCTCCTTTTCCCCTTACAAGTTGCTAACGACCGATTGATGTGATTGTCTTAAGAGATTTCCGATATCATCTAGCTATTCGGAACTACTTTTCTGCGTGCCGCTGTAATCATTTCAGAAATACATTAAAGAAAATAACCACCCCGTCTTATAGGTACCTTTAGCTTATCAGAATTCTACTGTTTTCGCACGCTTATTATGTTCATGAATAACAAACATTTGGCCATGATATCGTCATGTGTACTTTAAATTTCATATATATATATATATATATATATATATATATATATATATATATATTACGTATATGAGAGCTGACTCTCGCAGTGACACACAAAGGCGGTTGCAAGAGTCTTGACAAATTTGAACATGGCGACATTACATGACGAATGAAAATACGATTTGGCAGAGTCTTAAGTGTTCTTAAGAAAAGCAAGCATTCAGTATCGTAATTCCATCATGCTGTAATGTATAGCCGAATGTGCTGTTAATCGACTGTTTCGCAAACTGCCATGTCACCATACAAATACTAGTGATGATACCGGAATGAAATAACCCGGTGTCTGATATAATCACAGAAGCTTAGGACTTCACTATGTCGTAAGCTTACACTAATGTGAAGCTTGCTGAGCCGTGCGCTCACATCACTGGAGTCGTTTACATGAGAAACAGTGTTCGTAGAGAGACTGATACCGCAGAGAACCCCTCAGAACAGCAGAGATGATTAGCTTTAAGTGGGATTTCTGAACTGGTTGCTGCTGAAAGGCAAGACACACAAGAGGAGGGGTCGGGTTCCATGGGCTTGATCCCATGATAGACAGCTTGTCGAGGAGTGTGATCCACGCTGGCATTTTCGCATGATTTTGCTTGGTCTGTGTGAAGGTCATGTGGAAGATTGAATTAACAGAGAGGATGATAAGGCTATAGGATTCTTATCATGATACTGATGAACAGGTGAACTTAAAGTGCGATGCTGGATATCTTTTTTTTTTCTTCGAGCTGAACTCGCAGTGATCATTGCTGGGACGGATCGATCAAACAGCTGGGAGAGGAGGACTTGAAAAACTGTGGATATGAAGGCATGACCATGAAGGTGAACCCACGGATCATATCCTGTGGTGAGCATGGAATGCTATTAAGAACCTGGTGAGCATATGGGCAGATACAGTGAAAATAACATCTTGAAGTCTTAGTTCTGACACACACAGTGAGACATGGCGAGTATCATGTTGATGAACTTGGCAACCGTAAGGTAAGATGGAGATGCTGGGTGTGTGTTGAGAAATAGTGAGAATGTGACCGTTTGGTGGAGTGTATCAGTGTTGAAACATGAATGACAAGACGTGATATAACGTGACACCATGGTACTGTGGTTGACTTGACATACGTTTGGTGAAACTTGGTTAGCATACAGCCCTATGAAAAATCGAAAAAACAGAAATGAATGTTATATCTAGAAATTGTTATTGTTCACTGTTTTAAAGCTCCTATGATGATGAATCATTTTGCTACACTGTGAAGTGAAGGTGATGTTACAGTGAGTATAGTGATGTTGGGCCAAGAGTGTGTATAGGGGACGTTCCTTGTTAAATGTGTTCTGGCGAACATCATAAATTGAAAATACAATGATGAGAATATAGTACGTGCATTATTGAAGACAGTGGTGATGTCCATATGATAGCTTTGGGAGTGCATATAGTATTGTTTTCACACTTACTTTCTGAAAAACGCAGCTTTATAAAACATACGATAATATGATTGTGCAGGAGTATGAACGCAAGGTCGTCATGAACATTCAGTCATGGGGAAGAATCTTACAGTGAACCTTCGGTTATGACGAACATTCAGTTGCTGTTCTTATCAAACTACAGTTGATGTGAACGCGCTGTTATAGCTCACGGTGTTGTGGTGTAATGACTCTGTTGTGGAGAACATGTAAAGTCTTAACAATATTGAACAAATGGTCGTCTGATGACCAAACATCGCTTTGGTGAACGCTCGGTGTTTATAATTTTGTCATAATATCCACTGGCTGTTTCGCCCAAACATCCTTAAGCTCAGTGAGGTGAACATATCATACATGTGGTGAACATAATGCATATGGGAATGTTACCGGACTCCGCCTGCTTGCGGTTACGCCACGAACGAAGCCACGTTCGTCGAGGTTGTATAACTTCTCTCTCCAAAGAAATCCTTCCTTTCCGTCCGACTGACTGTAGTGCAGCCTTAAAGCTGTAGGGATCTGTAAAGATAACAAAATTCTATAATTCTATAATTCTGTAAAGATAATAGAAATGG
Organism: Panulirus argus; assembly: GCA_038088735.1. Taxonomy (NCBI): domain Eukaryota; kingdom Metazoa; phylum Arthropoda; class Malacostraca; order Decapoda; family Palinuridae; genus Panulirus; species Panulirus argus. The sequence goes on along the minus strand of JAYMFT010240248.1, from coordinate 7,731 downwards.
TAGCACATGCGGGAACATACTACATTTGGAAAGCATATCATAAATGTGGTGAACGTACTGAATGTATTTAGCATATTACATTTGGTGAACATATATCTTACGGTGAACAGATAACGTGTGGAAAACATACTGCACATGGTGAGATATACATATGGTGAATATTTTATAGTTGTGGTGACCATACAATATGTAGTGTGAATATCATAAATTATGGTGAACATACTGTATGTGATGAACATATACTTGTGGTGACACCTTACATGTGGTGAATATATACCTGTGATGAACGTACTGCAAATGGTAAACACTACAGGAGGTGAATGCACCGTGCAATAGTGAACAAAATAAGCAACGTAATATCTACCAAAAGTGATGGAGTGAAGTGTTACAGTGAAGGAAATTGAATACAGTGTCATTTTGGATATATGAAACATACTTCAGTCTTACAGTGTTGCCCAAACAAACGTGTAGATTCCGTGGACAAAGAGTTTCAAGTACAAGAGTTAGAGAACACGAGACCAATAAGCATCACACTGGACATAACTTACCACTTAACATACAGTGACGCGATGGACAGAGCATACGTTGTTGTTGCTACCGTTCTTCATCAAGACGAAACTGAAGGTCGATAAGGCGAGGGGCTATAAATGGTGAGGTTTGGAGAATATGAGCGCGGGACCGTGGGCGTGGCGGCCGCGGGCGTGGTTTTATGGCCGTGGCGACTGTGGGCGAGGCTTTATGGGTGATACGTTAGCGAGGGTCAGCGGGTCTGTGACATTTCTGGAGATCATGAATATATTGTGGCAGTATTCGTGGGGCTGATGACGCTTAGGGGCAAATCACGCGGAAAATAACTGTTTAATTTCGCTTCTTTAAAACTCCGCTTGAAAAAAAAAAGAGGAATGAAGTTAACGACGGTGGAGCTGTTAAGCCTAGATGTGCGCGGCATTTCATTAAACCCTCGCTATTCCAGTCCACGCAGTGAAGTAATTTGATACGGTGTTACGAGCATCGATTGGCAGATGTTGTGCATAAGACTTAAAGAGGTTCGGACACGATGGCATGGGCTTGTACGTGGATATTACCGATCCTGTAACTAAAGCTGTGAAGGGAATCATTACACGCAGAGGAACTGGTGGTATTTTGTCCCTGGGTGAATACATATTTTAAGACCTGACATTTCTGAACAACTCGTACTTGAATTCAAGGAAGCTGAAAAACGTCGATAGTGAAGTGCTAGAAATCGATGAATATACATGTGTAAAACTTTTATCATCGTAGTGTTTAATCGATTATATTCGTGGGCGTGACTGTATCTTGAAGGATGAAAACAGCGATCCAGCTTCTTTGAGTTAAGCCTTGACTCGTGGGGTTTTTGTATCTGTATGTGTGTATTTTGCAGCATGCACGCGCGCGCTCGTGTGTGTGTGTGTGCCTATAATTACCTATCTGTAACTACCTATTTGCACTGCGCGTGGAGGAAGTTTTACACTCGTGGGACCCCATTTCTTAAATATTCTCTACCATCATTTCTTAAATTTCTGTATGACGTCTGCATTAACCATGCCTTCCTTCAACTTATTCCATTCATTTACTATTTTTGCACTATAAAAGTACTTTTTTACATCTATCTCAACGTTATGTTGTCTGACTGCCATATCCCTACACCTCTAGAAGAACTGGTCACTGTCTACGACCTCAATCTGTTTTAAAAACTTAAAGGTAATGTTGAGGTCACCCCCACCCTTCTCTCCTCCAAGGTGGACAAATTTAAGGCCTCTAGGTTTTCCCTGGTAAACACAAGTGAGAAGACTATTCTAGTTTTTGCCTTTAGAAAGATAGGAACATCTTTCTGAATGTTTCCTTATCCAAGAACATAAATAAAAATCTAATATTTGCGCTGCAGACAGTTGGCCTCCTTAACTGTTCTCCTAAGATGGGGTTTAGGCGAGAGGTTAATGACGATATCTACTGTACTTCCAAGTCTTTCTCACACGCGCATCCATGCAGCTCATTTACTGCTACATGATAATCATATCGGGTCTTTCTTTTCCTATGACCCATCTTCGTCATTTGACGTTTACTGGGGCTAAATTTCATCATTTATCTATCAGACCAACCATAGTGTCTAATTAGGTCTCCATAGGAATTGATGCAATCCTCCATGCTTTCACACTTCCCTCATGGACTTTGCATCATCTGCAAACGTATTCAGGTAGGAGTCCATACCTTCTGGCAAGTCATTCACATAGATCAAAAGGACAAATGGTTCCAGAGAAGACCACTGGTAACCCCAACCAATTTCGAGAAGTCATAACTAAAATACGTCTACTTAGATAATCTTACGTCTATCGAAGGAGTTTATCATTATTCCTAAATGGTGATCCAGCTTCTTAATCAGCCTCCCATGCGGTACAGCGTTAAATTCTTCCTGGTAGTCCAGATACACACAATCTGCCCAGCCTTGTGTTTTGTCTAAGAGCTCACTCTCTTGCAGATGTCTAAGAGGTTTGTTACACATGACCTCCGATCCCTGAAACCATGTTGTCTCGTACTTAGATAATTTTTCCAGAATCTAACAGACCACATTCATAGGGGAGACATGTCTGTTTCAGTGCCCGTTCCCGGTCTCCTTTCTTATGAATAGATATGATGTTAGACTATTTCCACTCCCTTGGAATTTTGCCTTTCACACACGACATCTTGAACAGCATTTTAAGAGCCATGTCTAGTGTATCTGCACACATCTTCAGCACATATGCTGAAGTTTTATTAGAAACATGAGCTCTGTATTGGTCAAGACGTTTAAGTTTTCTATTAACGTCTTTTCAAGCTTTCTCAGTGTTGTCTGAAACCTCTTCCCTACTCCATCTCACTGGTGTTGAGGATATGGTGTCTCATGCAGTGAATACACTTTTGGACTTGTTATTCAGTTCCTCCAGCGTCCTTACATCATCCTCTGAAATTCACCCCACCAATTCACTTAGCATGTTTAACTGCTCTATAGCTGACAACTGGCTCCTGATGAATATATGGAAAGCTTTTGGATTTTCTTCTGCTTTGTCCACAATATTCATCTTGAAATTTCTTTGTTCCTTGTTTCTTATCCTAAGATACCTGCCCCTTGCAAATGCTAGCTTACTGCAGCGCCACCTGCATCTTCATAGTTATATATCTCGAAGCTCCTTTTCTTTTTGACATCATGTGTTGAATCTTTCTTCCTCTTATCAGCATCCCACTGAATTTGTAGCTAAAGGCACCAAAGTTTTTGTTTCGTCATTATAGATTCAATGATGTCAAAGCCCTAATTCTTAGGTACTTATATCCATTTCCCAATCCATGTTACCATAAAGATTGTTGAGGTTTGTGAAGTTTCCATGATTATGCCTCCTTATTATGTCTTACATCACCTCTGCTCTTTTAACATCTTTATTAACCACACAGCTAAATATGAATATTACATGGTGCATCACATGATTTTCCCAACATCCATGTTAGTATGCTTGATGATAAGATCTAGCAGTGATAATTTATCCGTACCTCTCATCTGGGTGTGTTCACTGAAATGTTGGTACAGGAAATCTTCCTGTATACATTAAACACTTTCGTGTCTGCATGATTGCCTGACATCATTAGAATCCGAATTTCCCAGTCTGTCTCTTTGTAATTGAATTTTCCCTTAACCACGAATCTACTAACTCAGAACCGAGTGTCTTACTGTTTCCTGTATCGTTCTGTCTGTTTCCTCACCGCTAATTTTGCACATTTGTTGTAAATCGTTGAAATTCTATGGAACATATTATGATATCAACACCATTTTGTACAACTATCTTACAACTACTCTTCTTTTTCCCGTTATCTCTTATCTGAATGGGCCATCTTCTGTTATTAAAACTTAAGGCTGTCTTTCATCAAGCGGCAAATGCTTCCCCTTCTTCCCCTTCTCTTCACCTCCTTACTACCATTTACCCATTTGGGCAGAACAGGTGAGATCTTACCTCTTTAGTAAGCTTTGTTTCTACGTCTCCAATAATGTCAGGCGCATTCTCCCATCTACAGTCCTCGAATTTCGGCTTTGTATCATTATCTACAAATCCTTTAAGACTCTTACATATCATTTTCAACCTGACATTAGCATCTCCTAACGCTCTTGCCTTCTCGGTTGCGATGGCAGGACCTCTTCGTCTTCTAGCCACGCTTTGCTTCTCCATTTTTTCTCTTATTGTTAACTGTGAGTTACAGGGAGAGAGTTTTACACTCGTGTTGTCCCGTTTCTTAACCTTGTTCATACGAATCATGTCTTTACTTACATACACATACATACATACCCCAGCCCAAGCCAGACATCCATCTATCGACCAGCCACGAGACGAGGATGCACACCTGGATTGGGTGTCGGCTGATTGCCGCGCTCAGTACTCGATCCCAAAGGGGCTCGACCTCTGACGGCACTTACTGACTCATGGTGTGTGTGTGTGTGTGTGTGTGTTTGTGTGTGTATGTAAATAAGTAAAAAATAAAGTAAAACCGCTTATCAAATGTAGGCAGCAATGCGGATGTGAAATAAACAGGTGAGATATTATAGAACTGGGGAGTTAGAAACCAGTCACTTAATCACAAAAGAGCTTAAGATCAAAGTGGAGCTGGATACTTTTACGTTTTGGATAAGCACAGAAGTAAGGTATGTCTACATAGTACAGGAAATTTTACAGAACAAATTGTGTTATACATTAAGCTTTTAGTGGTGATTAAGTGAGTAATAAACGATGAAAAATTAGATATTGGTGGAATTACAGTAGAATTGTGGTTTATATGCATTGCATATGCATTGGTAAATATTAAGTGATGAATATCTTCACATTGGATGTGTTACAGCAATATAGCAATCAAACTAATGCCCTCACTCGGAAATATGCCTGATGAGGAGACTCAGAATTCTAGAATACTGTTCTTTTAAAAAAGCGCAGAACCCGAAGTGACATGTTAAATGTGTTCAAAATGTTGATTGCGTCCGATAATATATCATACGAAATATCTTCACCTTAGACAGAAACACGGTGGCACACACATAACGGAGGGAAACTAAGTTACTTTTTTGCTTAGCAGTGGACTTTTCCATGGATTATTCATGACATTCACAAGAGTAGATACAATACTGTTCTTGCGTTTGTCCCTACGAGCACTGATGGGCGAAAGACGTCCATCAGTAAAGGTTAGAGCGGGATGAGACCTCGGTGATAGGGGTGACGTGATGTGGACATTGCTGGTGCTGGCATCTGTCAGTGTCATGCTGTTTACTGTGGATGGTCGCACCTCTGCCCCTCTACTTATGTGGGAAGATTCTCAGCGAGTAACCGGTTCATTACTACACTGGTCGGAGGGTTTATGTCAATGTCTTTGTGTTTACATCAGGCGGTCGCTGCTCCAACAACTGTCCTCTACAGAAAGTCTCACTGCGTCACCGGTAGTTCACCGATAAAGTTATCTATGTTTCTTTCACAGATAAATTCACTGGAAGTAGACATGCGTATGTGGAGATTATGGGTGCAATCATGTGTATGACAGGTATCCAGCTGGAGGGGTTAGTAGCTGAGGTCGACAGCTGACTTCCTTCGGTTCGAGGGCACCGCTGACACACGCCCAATCTAATCGGAGGTTGGACGTGGTGAGTTGTGTGTGTGTGTGTGTGTGTGTGTGTGTATGAGGTATCGTTTGTTATCTCTTTATATGGTAAGGAAATTTAACAGATATGGGTACCCATCTCTTAACCTTTCATAGGTTTTAAAATCTTCCAATGTTTGTCGCACGTATTGTACTCACTCTTCGCTTACCCTGCTTCACGTGTCCACAGCTTCTCCAAAACAACACCCAGTTGTGCTATCTTGTTCTGAACTTCCTTCTAACTTGAAAACAGTGTTGTATGTTTACCTCGTCATGGCTTCTAAAGAATTAGTATTTGATGTCTCATTGCTAAAGCAGCCGGGTCATGCGCTTTCTCCTCTGTAGCTTTTTTCACTTAGGTCTGGTATCGCTTTTGTTGACGTCCTTAGGATCCGTTGTAGTAGTTCTTTTTGCCTGCTTAGATGAGGAGAGCAGTTTATTGTGGCATAATCCAGCTTAGGATGAATGAACGTATGTCGTATATATAATCCTATATACCACTTTATTCGCGTAATTCAAGACAGTTTTGATAAATATGTAGTTTGCATCCCTTAATGATCCTTATCACGCGATGATCTGGTGTCAGGTTTGGTATGAAGTCAACTCTCATGTCCCTTTAACAGTAAGACTGTAATTTGCTTCCTTCAGTACAGTATTCACTCTCTAGTTTGTTTAAACCCACACACTGTGAGCCTGCAGGGCGATAACCAGCCCACTATCTTATCCCGAGGACTCTGCAAATCGATTCACAGGTATCTCGGTAATGTGTAGCCCGCCACACCCTGCAGGCTCACAGCAGGTGGGCAGGGTTTTGGAGTTGTAAATATCAGTTACAGAATGACAAGTTTTGTACTATCGACTGTTCAGTGGTGCTCCGTCAGCCTGCTGTTCTCAGTAGCCTGGGTTCGACTCTCTAATGCGGATTGGAAATATTGTTTGGAATGATTTACATGAGAATATTACATGTTCTGATATATATTCAATTATAAACAAGCTTTATTGGCAAATCATTGATGTTGATCGGAAAAAGAAATGCACAGAGCATTGGACCCTGAATAACCCTACCTTTCACTGTCGTCCAGTCTGATAAGGTTCCCATGACGTAAGATCCCTGTCCCCAAATCGCCACCCCTCCCCTCACCCCCACCTCCACCCCTCACCCCCACCCCCACCCACTCCTAGTCTGATATTTCTCAATAAGCAAGAGTGGTTCTTTTTTGACCCCAGCTCGGACGTCAGGATGAATTATCAGACCTCTTTGGAGAAAGTAGCAAAGTCTGCCAGTCTAAGAACATAATTTACACCTACTTATCCATTTTCTTAGGATTTTACTTACTTTACCTTAGAAACCCAGCAGATTTCTCAGGCAAAACTCATTGTTTCTGACATAATGTTCTCTTTTTCTTAACTAGCGTATGCTAATCAAGAACTCCTTTCGCTGTTTCCTGAACATTTTCTTTAGTTTCTTGCATGTCATATGGTTAGTGTACAGGCGTATAGTTCTGTAATCCTTCTCTGACACCTTTGCTTTAATATCATTAATATTTGCTATCATTACTATGTTGGCTCTCCTCCAGTCCCTTGAAGTACTGCGCTAGTTCATAGACCTTAAACAATATTGCGCATTCTTGCTCATGGATGTGAGACGACGGGTATTCGATTAATTGCAATCGAATATAGTTACTTTCCTATTACGGGCGATCATAGCCTAGCCGTCAGTGTTCTCGACTGCCACGCAAAAGGTCCTGGGTTCGAATCCTGGCTGTTGCAGGGTATTATGTGTTCTATGAAAGTGCGCGTTCATATGCGTTATATTCGTTTTCATATACCTCTGCCTTTGCATGATAAGGTTCTGGAAAATGCTAGCTGCTGCTAATGTGAGTTTATTGGGATTTCACCGGTGCAAAGCCCATTGATCATGGATGTGAGACGAAGCGTACTCGATTGCTTGTAGTCGAATAGCTATTCACCTATTAGGGGCGATCATAGCCTAGCCGACAACGTTCCCGACTACTAAGTAAAAGGTTCTGGGTTCGAATCTTGGCTGTTGGAGGGTATTATGTGATATAT
>JAYMFT010240237.1:0-11062 GCA_038088735.1 Panulirus argus | reverse complement strand
AAGAAATATGTTTCAGAGGTGGAGGGAACAAGGAGACGTGGGAGACCAAATTGGAGGTGGAAGGATGGAGTGAAAGGAATATTAGCGGTCGGGGACTGAACATGCAGGAGGGTGAAAGGCGTGCCCGGAATAGAGTGAAATGGAACGATTTGGTAAACTGGGGTCGACGTTCTGTCAATGGACTAAACCAGGGCAAGTGAAACGTCTGGGGTAAACCACGGAAATAAGTACTTTGCTGTAGTGACACTTGATTTTAGAATAAGTACTTTGCTGTTTTGATACTTGATTATAGAATAAGTAACTTGCTGTCTTGATACTTGATTTCAGAATAAGTACTTTGCTTTCTTAGTACTTGATTAAAGAATAAGTACTTTGTTGTCTTAATACTTGATTATAGAATAAGTACTTTGCTGCCTTGACACATGATTGTAGAATAAGTACTTTGCTATAGTGACACTTGATGAAGAATAGATAATTTGCTGTCTTAACACTTGATTGTAGAATAAGTACTTTGCTGTCTTGATACTTCATTATAGAATAAGTACTTTGCTGTCTTGACACTTGATTGTAGAATAAGTACTTTGCTGTCTTCACACTTGATTATAAAATAATTACTTTGCCGTCTTAACACTTGATTATGGAATAAGTACTTTGCTGTCTGAACACTTGATTGTAAAATAAGTACTTTGCTGTCTTAATACTTGATTATAGAATGAGTACTTTGCCGTCTTGACTCGATTGTAGAGTAAGTGCTTTGCTGTCTTAATACTTGATTACAGAATAAGTTCTTTGCTGTCTCGACACTTGACTGTAGAATAAGTTCTTTACTCTCTTGATACTTTATTATATAATAAGTACTTTGCTGTCTTGGTACTTTATTATATAATAAGTACTTTGCTGTCTTGATACTTGATAGTAGAATAAGTACTTTGCTGTCTTGATATATGATTATAGAATAAGTACTTTGCTGTCTTTATACTTGATTTTACAATATGTACCCTGTTGTCGTGACTTTTGATTTTAGAATAAGTACTTTGCTCTCTTGATACTTGATTTTAGAATAAATACCTTGCTCTCTTGAACTAAGATTGTAGAATAAGTACTTTGCTGTCGTAATACTTGATTATAGAAAAAGTATTTTGTTGTCTTGACAATTGATTGTAGAATACTTACTTTACTTTCTTAATACTAGATTATGGAATAAGTAATTTGCTGTCTTGACACTTGATTGTTGAATAAGCAATTTGCTGTCTTGACACTTTATTGTAGAATAAGTACTTTGCTGTCTTGATACTTGATTATAGAATAAGTACTTTGTTGCCTTGAAACTTGATTGTAGAATAAGTACTTTGCTGTCTTGATACTTGTTTATGAAATAAGTACTTTGCTACCTTGACACTTGATTGTAGAATAAATATTTTGCTGTCTTGATACTTGATTGTAGAATAAGTAACTTGCTGTCTTCATACTTGATTGCAGAATAAGTACTTTGATGTCTTAATACTTGATTATAGAATAAGTATTTTGCTGTCTTGACAATTGATTGCAGAGTAAGTACTTTGCTGTCTTTATACTTGATTATAGAATAAATATCTCGCTGTCTTGACACTTGATTGTAGAACAAGTACTTTGCTGTCTTAATACTTGATTATACAATAAGTAATTTGCTGTCTTGACACTTGATTTTTGACTATGCACTTTGCTCTCTTGACATTTATTGTAGAATAAGTACTCTGCTGTCTTGATACTTGATTATAGAATAAGTAATTTGCTGTCTTGACACTTGATTGTAGAATAAGTACTTTGCTGTTTTGATACTTGATTATAGAATAAGTACTTTGCTATCTTGACACTTGATTGTAGAATAAGTACTTTGCTGTCTTGACACTTGATTGTAAAATAAGTACTTTGTTGTCTTGATACTTGATTGTAGAATAAGTAGTTTGTTGTCTTGATACCTGATTGCAGAATAAGTACTTTGTTGTCTTAATAGTTGATAGTAGAATAAGTATTTGGCTGTCTTGACAATTGATTGTTGAATACGTACTTTGCTGTCTTAATACTTGATTATAGAATAATTAATTTGCTGTCTTGACACTTGATTATAGAATAAGTACTTTACTGTTGTGACACTTGACTGTATAATAAGTACTTTGCTGCTTTGATACTTGATTATAGAATAAGTACTCTGTTGTATTGACTCTTGATTGTAATTAAGTACTTTGCTGTCTTGATACTTAATCATAGAATAAGTTCTTTGCTGTCTTAATACTTGATTATAGAATAAGTAATTTGCTGTCTTGACACTTGATTTTAGAATACATACCTTGTCTTGAAACTTGATTTTAGAATGAGTACTTTGCTGTTTTGATACTTGATTATAGAATAAGTAATTTGCTGTCTTGACACTTGACTGTAGAATAAGTACTTTGCTGTCTTGATACATGATTGTAGAATAAGTACTTTGTGTTCTTGATACTTGATTATAGAATAAGTACTTTGCTGTCTTGATACTTGATTACAGAATAAGTACTTTGGTGTACTGATACTTGAATATAGAATAAGTATCTTGATGTCTTGACAATTGAGAGTAGAATAAGTACTTTGTTGTCTCAATACTTGATTATAGAATAAGTACTCTGTTGTCTTTATGCTTGATTGCTGTCTTGATACTTGTTTATAGAATAAGTACTTTGCTTTCTGAATACTTGATTGTAGAATAAGTACTTTGCCTTCTTGACACTCGATTTTAGAATATGTGCTTTGCTGTCTCAACACTTGATTGTAGAATAAGTATTTTGTTGTCTTAATACTTGATTATAGGATAAGTACTCTGCTGTCATGACATTTGATTGTAGAATAAGCACTTTGTTGTCTTAACTTTTGATTGTAGATTGAATAATTTGCTGTTTTGACACTTGATTGTAGAATAAGAACTTTGCTGTCTTGATACATGATTGTAGAATATGTACTTTGTGTTTTTGATACTTGATTATAGAATAAGTACTTTGCTGTCTTGATACATGATTTTAGAATAAGTACTTTGTGTTTTTGATACTCGATTATAGAATAAGTACCTTGCTGTCTTGACAGTTGAGAGTAGAATAAGTACTTTGTTGTCTCTGTATTTGATTATAGAATAAGTTCTCTGTTGTCTTTATGCTTGATTGTAGAACATGTACTTTGCTGTCTTGATACTTGTTTATAGAATAAGTACTTTGCTTTCTGAAGACTTGATTATATAATAAGTACTTTGCTGTCTTGACACTTGATTGTAGAATAAGTACTTTGCCTTCTTGACACTTGATTCTAGAGTATGTGCTTTGCTGCCTTAACATTTGATCGTTGAATGAGTACTTAGTTGTCTTAATACTTATTAATAGGATAAGTACTTTGCTGTCTTGACACTTGATTGTAGGATAAGCGCTTTATTGTCTTAACACTTGATTGTAGACTAAATAGTTTGCTGTCTTGACACTTGATTGTAGAATAAGTACTTTGCTGTCTTGATACTTGATTATAGAATAAGTACTTTGCTGTCTTGATGCTTGATTATAGAATATGTACTTTGGTCTTTTGACACTTAATTGTAGAATAAGTACTTTGTTGTCTTGTCACTTGATTGTAGAATAAGTGTTTTGCTGTCTTGATACTTGATTGTAGAACAAGTACTTTGCTGTTTTGATACTTGATTACAGAATAAGTATTTTGCTGTCTTAATACTTGATTATAGAATAAGTATTTTGCTGTCTTGACAATTGATTGTAGAATAAGTACTTTGTTTTCATATTACTTGATTATAGAATAAGTACTTTATTGTCTTGACAGTTGATTGTAGAATAAGTAGTTTGCTGTCTTGATCCTTGATTATAAGATAAGTAGTTTGTTGTCTTGACACTTGATTGTGGAATAAGTACTTTGCCGTCTTGATTCTTGATTATGGAATAAATATTTTGCTGTCTTGACAGTTGATTGCAGAATAAGTACTTTGCTGCCTTGACACTTGATTGTAGAATAAATTATTTACTGTCTTAATAATTGATTATGGATTAAGTATTTTGCTGTCTTGACACTTGATAGTAGAATGAGTACTTTGCTGTCTTGATGCTTGATTGTAGAATAAGTACCTTGCTTTCTTGACACTTGATTTTAGAATATGTGCTTTGCTGTCTTAATACTTGATTTTAAAACAAGTACTTTGCTTTCTGGACACTTGATTATAGGATGAATACTTTGCTGTAATGATACTTGATTGTAGAATAAGTACTTTGCTGTGTTGACACTTGATTGTAGAATAAGTACTTTGCTGTCTTGACACTTGACTGTAGAATAACTACTTTGATGTCTTGACTCTTGATTGCAAAATACGTACTTTATTGTGTTGACACTTGACTGTAGAATAAGTACTTTGCTGTCTTAATACTTGATCGTATAATAAGTACTTTATGTATATGCGGATTAAAGTATAAGATTTTGACAGCGGAGAACAGGTCAGGGTGGAAGTTTCCTTGTGTTATCTGAACAACCTCTGTCAAGAACCGCCTCACAGAAAACAGCTTTCTTCCCCTAATTCTCAGGGGATATTTTCTTCCCTAATTTTCAGGGTATATTTTCTTCCTCTAGCTCTCAGGGGATACTTTCTTCCTTTAATTCTCATGGGGTACTTTCTTCCTTTAATTCTCATGAGATACTTTCTTCCCCTAATTCTCAGGGGATACTTTCTTCCCCTAATTCTCAGGAGATACTTTCTTTCCCTTGTTCTCAGGGGATACTTTCTTCCCTTAATTCTCACGGGATACTTTCTTCTACTAATTTTCAGAGGATACTTTTTTTTTTGTTAATTTTCAGGTGATACTTTCTTCCCCTAATTCTCAGGAGATACTTTCTTTCCCTAATTCTCAGGGAATACTTTCTTCCCCTAATTCTCAGGGGATACTGTCTTCCCCTAATTTTCAGGGGATACTTTCTTCCCCTAGTTCTCAGGGGATACTTTCTTCTCCTAATCCTTAGGGGATACTTTCTTTCCCTAATTCTCAGGGGGTATTATCTTCCCCTAATTCTCAGGGGATATTTTCTTCCCCTAACTCTCAGGGGATACTTTCTTCCTCTAATTCTCAGGGGATACTTTCTTTCCTTAGTTCTCAGGGGATGCATTCTTCCCCTAATCCTTTGGGGATACTTCTTTCGCCTAATTCTCAGGGGATACTTTCTTTCCATAATTTTCAGGGGATACTTTCTTCCCCAGTTTCTCAGGGGATATTTTCTTCCTCTAGTTCTCAGGGGATATCTTCTTCCCCTAATTATCAGGAGATACTTTCTTCCCCTAATCCTCAGGGGATACATCTTCCCCAATTTCTCAGAGGATACTTTCTTCCCCTAGTTCTCAGGGGATGCTTTCTTCCCCAATTTCTCAGAGGATACTTTCTTCCTCTAGTTCTCAGGGGATACTTTCTTCCCCTAATTATCAGGAGATATTTTCTTCCCCTAATTCTCAGGGGATACTTTCTTCTCCTAGTTCTCAGGGGATACACTCTTCCCCTAATTCTCAGGGACTACTTTCTTCCCCTAAATTTCAGAGGATCCTTATTTCCTTTAATTATCAGGTGATACTTTCCAAATCTTACGAGTAAGAAATTTCAAGTTTGCTCTTTGTCGCACAGTACCAGTACTAGTAATACGAAGTCGCATTTACTAACACGATAGAATAAGGGTTAGAAGTGAAACGGTATTGGAAATAAGGGCGAACAAATCGAATGGAAGAATCCGGATGTTGACTATTATCCAGTTGTCTGCCATTATTATATCATCCTTCATTACCTGTGTCCGTCTCTTTGTTTCTTTGTGTGTGGCCGCTGTTGTTAGAGGGGTGGCGGGGAACCCCCTTGGGCCTGCCTGTGTCGGTATGACTGCATGTCTAGGCAATAGATAGTCGGTGCTTGGTGCCGTTGTTGGTAACATTGTCCTCGAGGACCCGTTACTATTTGCATGAACAGGTTGAAGCCTCTGTTATGCATTGTTTGACTACCGTTTGCGATGTGTGACTGTTGCTACGCATGTCTTACGCCCTCTAGCTGATTATTCGCTGTCATTTCTCGTATCAGTGGTTGATCATCGCTGTAATATTCCTTATCGCCCCATCTATCTCACCAACCCGTTTAGTTAGTGATCTAATCACCCTTCCACCTTGCCCAACTATTGCGTTAATTACCTTTGAACATTATGACGCACAAGATTAGTGGAGTTAATTATGACAAATAATGATAGAATTGCTAGGATGTGGCTCCCGCTGCATGACGGTTCCCTCAGTCATCTGCCGGACCTGATGACTGCTGCATGACGATTCCCTCAGTCATCTGCTGGACCTGATGACTGCTGCATGACGGTTCTTTCAGTAATCTGCTAGACCTGATGACTGCTGCATGAAGGTTCCCTCAGTCATCTGCTGGACCTGATGACTGCTGCATGACGGTTCCCTTAGTCATCTGCTGGACCTAATGAATGATGCATGACAGTTTCCTCAGTCATCTGCTAGACCTGATGACTACTGCATGACGGTCCCTTGTCATCTGCTGGACCCGATGATTACTGCATGACGGTTCCCTCAGTTATCTGCAGGACCTGATGACTGCTGCATGACGGTTCCCTCAGTCATCTGCTGGACCTGATGACTGCTTCATGACGGTTTCCTTAGTCATCTACTAGATCTGATGACTGTTGCATGACGGTTCCCTCAGTCATCTGCTGGACCTGATGACTGCTGCTTGACGGTTCCCTCAGTCATCTACTGGACCTGATGACTGCTTCATGACGGTTTCCTTAGTCATCTACTAGACCTGATGACTGTTGCATGACGGTTCCCTCAGTCATCTGCTGGACCTGATGACTTCTTCATGACAGTTCCCTCAGTCATCTGCTGGACCTGATGACTGCTGCATGACAGTTTCCTCAGTCATGTACTGGACCTGATGACTGCTGCATGACGGTTCCCTTAGTCATCTGCTGGACCTAATGACTGCTGCATGACAGTTTTCTCAGTCATCTGCTGGACCTGATGACTGCTGCATGACGTTTTTCTCAGTCATCTGGTGGACTTGATGACTGCTGCATGACGGTTCCCTCAATCATCTGCTGGACCTAATGACTGCTGCATGACAGTTTCCTCATTCATCTGCTGGCCCTGATGACTACTGCATGACGGTTCCCTGTCATCTGCTGGACCTGATGACTGCCGTATGACGGTTCCCTCAGTCATCTACTGGACCTGATGACTACTGCATGACGGTTTCCTCAGTCATCTGCTAGACCTGATGACTGCTGCATGAAGGTTTCCTCAGTCATCTGCTGGACCTGATGACTTCTTCACGACAGTTCCCTCAGTCATCTGCTAGACCTGATGACTGCTGAATAACGGTTCCCTCAGTCATCTGCTAGACTTAATGAGTGCTGCATGAAGGTTCCCTCAGTCATCTGCTGGACCTGATGACTGCTGCATGACGGTTCCCTCAAACATCTGCTGGACCTGATGACTGCTGCATGGCGGTTCCCTCAGTCATCTGCTGGACTTGATGACTGCTGCATGACGGTTCCCTCAAACATCTGCTGGACCTGATGACTGCTGAATAACGGTTCCCTCAGTCATCTGCTAGACTTGATGAGCGCTGCATGAAGGTTCCCTCAGTCATCTACTATACCTGATTACTGCTGAATAACGGTTCCCTCAGTCATATGATGGACCTGATGACTGCTGCATGGCGGTTCCCTCAGTCATCTGCTGGACCTGATGACTGCTTCATGACGGTTTCCTCAGTCATCTGCTGAACCTGATGACTGCTGCATGACAGTTTCCTCAGTCATCTGCTAGACCTCATAAATGCAGCATGACGGTTCCCTCAGTCATCTGCTGAACTTTGATGACTACTTCGTAGTGTTTCCCTCAGTCATCTGCTAGACCTGATGACTTCTTCATGACGGTTCCCTTATTCATCTACTGGACTTGATGACTGCTGCAAGACGGTTTCCTCAGTCATCTGTTGGACCTGATGAATGCAGCATGACAGTCCCTTTAGTCATCTGCTCGTCTTGATGACTACTGCATGACGGTTCCCTCAGTCATCTGCTGGACCTGATGATTGCTGCATGACGGCTCCCTCAGTCATCTGCTGGGCCAGATGAGTGCTGCATGACAGTTCCCTCAGTCATCTTCTGGATCTGATGACGGCTGTATGACGGTTCTCTTAGGCATCTGGTGTACCCGATGACTGCTGCATGACAGCTCCCTCTGTCATCTGCTGGACCTGATGACTGCTGCATGACGGCTCCCTCAGTCATCTGCTGGACCCGATGGCTGCTGCATGACGGTTCCCTCAGTCATCTCCTGGACCTGATGACTATTGCATGAGAGTTCCCTCAGTCATCTGCTGGACCTGATGACTGTTGCATGACAGTTCACTCAGTCATCTGGTGGGCATGATGACTGTTGCATGACAGTTCCCTCAGTCATCTGCAGGATCTGATGACTGTTGCATGACAGTTCCCTCAGTCATCTGCTGGACCTGATGACTACTGCCTGACGGTTTCCTCAGTCATCTGCTGGACCTGATGATTGTTGCATGAGAGTTTCCTCAGTCATCTGCTGAACCTGATGACTGTTGCATGACAGTTCCCTCAGTCATCTGCTGAACATGATGACTGTTGCATGAGAGTTTCCTCAGTCATCTGCTGGACCTGATGACTGTTGCATGACAGTTTCCTCAGTCATCTGCTGAACCTGATGACTGTTGCATGACAGTTCCCTCAGTCATCTGCTGGACCTGATGACTACATGTTATGGTGACAATTGAACATTTTGATCTACTTCTGGAAATTTTACGTCTTGTACACATTGTGATTGTGGACGGCTTAAAGAAATTTCAAAACTTGTTTGAAAGTAGAGAGTATTCGAGAAATGGGGTTCCACGAGTGTAAAAATCTCTCCCCGTATAGGTCAAATAGATAAATACGCGCGCGCGCGCACACACACACAAAGGAGAAAGTAGAGGAGAGCAGAACAGAGGTCCTTTGAAAAGAATTTTCTGGACGAGGCAGGAGACTTTGCATACCGCTTTCCTAGATTCAACCGGGGTAAATTGTCGGTTCAGGATCTGGTAGTCAGGCTAAGGGATGCAAAGGGACGAGTTGTAGAGGAAGACGTCAAGATATACGGGGAACTAGATAAGAATACCGAATGTTTTCTCAGTGGGAGATAGTTAGCCTCAGCACCAGAGGGATGGGATGAAGAGAAGATCCTGCAAAGCAATGATATTGCTGGAAAACCACAAGGGACCTGGGGGTCGACACTGTACCTATCCTTCCTCTACAAAGGACCTGGGGGTCGACACTGTACCTATCCTGCCTCCACAAGGAACCTGGGGATCAACACTGTACCTATCCTTCCTTTACAAAGGACCTGGGGGTCGACACTGTACCTATCCTGCCTCCACAAGGGACCTGGGGATCGACACTGTACCTATCCTTCCTCTACAAAGGACCTGGGGGTCGACACTGTACCTATCCTGCCTCCACAAGGGACCTGGGGGTCGACACTGTACCTATCCTCCCTTTACAAAGGACCTGGGGGTCGACATTGTACCTATCCTTCCTCTACAAAGGACCTGAGGGTCGACACTGTACCTATCCTGCCTCTACAAAGGACCTGGGGGTCGACACTGTACCGATCCTGCCTCCACAAGGGACCTGGGGGTCGACACTGCACCTATCCTGCCGCCACAAGAGACCTGGGGATCGTTACTGTACCTAACCTCTGGCCACAAGGGACCTGGGGGACGACATTTTGCCTATCCTGCCGCCACAAGGGACCTGGGAGTCGTTATTGTACCTATCCTACCGCCACAAGGAAAATGGAAGTCGACGCTGTGCCTAACCTTCCGCCACAAGGGACCTGGGGATCGACACTGTATCTAACCTGCCGCCACAATGGGCCTGGGAATCGGCACTGTACCTATCCTGTCGCCATAAGGGACCTGGGAGTAGACATTTTTCCTAACCTGCCGCCGTAAGGGACCTGGGGGTCGACACTATACCTAACCTGTCGTTACAAGGAACCTGGGAATCGACATTGTACCTAGCCTGTCGTTACAAGGGGCCTGGAAGTCGACATTGTACCTAACCTGTCGTTACAAGGGACAACCTGTACCTTTCAAGAATTGTGAAAGAGAATCGTGGCAAATATCTGAATGTGAATTTCAGTACATAAATGTATCTATTCTATCGGCACCTCCCCCTCCAGCAGCCCCATCTAAGTGTAAATATTGGCACCTCAACAAAGCTGACTGGAATAACTTATGTCACTTCTTTTCTGACTTTCCCTGGGTAAATTACTGTCTCTCATGTGGTGATGTTTCTATCTCTGCCAACCGCATAATAGAGGTTATTCTTGTGGGAATGGAAGCATTTATCCCTTTTCCTCCAAGACTACTTCTTCATCCAATCTATGATTCAACCGTTCCTGTTCTGAGGCCATTCAGGCAAGGGATCAGGCGTATCGGGCAAAGAAAACCTTTCTTACCTCTGGCTCCCATTCAGCTTTTATCACTGCCCGTAATTGCTTCAAGCACTTTATCCGTGAGGCGAAGGTTTCCTATATTCAAAGGAAGTGCGATAACCTCTCCTCGTCATCCACTGTTAGGTCTTTCTGGTCTTTACCTAAGGGCATCTCTAGCAACTTCTGTCGCTCTACCTTTCCTTCACTTATCCGCTCTGATGGTACTATAGCTGTCTCTGTCGTAGACAGATGATTCTAACATACTTTCACCACCTGATGCTCCCCATGCTAATCCTATATCCCTTTCCGTAATCTCTTCTTTTCTCTCTCCGGACAATAGCAAGGTTTATGGACCTGATGGCATCCATCCCCGTGTACTGAGAGTGTACCTCTGAACTTGCACCTGTACTTGCTCGTCTTTTCCGTTTCTGTTTAAAAAAAAAATACTTTTCCTTCTCCTTGGAAACATGCTTTGATACATCCCATCCCTAAGAAGGGTGACCGTTCTGACCCCTCTAACTA
>JAYMFT010240226.1:0-11062 GCA_038088735.1 Panulirus argus | reverse complement strand
GAGGGTGGCAGGGTGGTGCTGGAGGGTGGCAGGGTGGTGCTGGAGGGGGGCAGGGTGGTGCTGGAGGGTGGCAGGGTGGTGCTGGAGGATGGCAGGGTCGTATTGGAGAGCAGCAGGGTCAAGCCAGAGGGTGGCAGCGTGGTGCTGGAGGGTGGCAGGGTCGTGCTGGAGGGCGGCAGAGTGGTGCGGGCGGGGATAAGGTAAGTGTGGGGAGCATCACTCGAGGACCCGTCACGTGGACCATGATTAATGAGGTATGCTGAGAGGCGGCGACCTTGGCTCAGCAACACTGGACGCGGCACTCGACGCACGAACCTTAATGACCAGCCCGGATGCTGCTAGTGGCGGCCGCAGGTGGAAGCCTCCACGGCGCCGCAAGTGGATGGGTCCACTGCCAGTTACGGCCCCAGGTGGGAGCGTCCAGTGGTAGGCAGCGGCGGCCGCGGGTGGAAAGGTCCGCTGCACCAGGGTCAGGCGCTCGGGTCCATCACGCTGGCCCACGCACACCTCCACCTGCTGCTGCTCGCACCTTCCGACCAACCCTTTCATTGAGCAACTCGTCATTTTCTACGTAAAAACGGCTCACCCAACGGCAGCAAGCTATGATCGCATGAGACGAGTATATTACATAATCAAAACCTTACATTTGTGCTGTGGAGACTGGAGACTGAAGGATGGAGAAAAATAGTTTCACAGATCGGGGCCTGAACATGCAAGAGGTTGTTAAGGCGTGCACGGGATAGAGTGATTTGGAACGATATGGTATACAAGGGTCGACGCGCTGTCAATGGACTGAACCAGGGCATGCGAAGTGGACGGGAGAAACCATGGAAAGGTCTGTGGGGCCTGGATGTGGATAGGGAGCTGTGGTTTCGGTGCATTACACATGACAGCTTGAGGCTGAATGTGAGCGAATGAGCATAAATATATATGTTGGTATATATATGTATGTATTGTGCATATATGTGCATGTATGTACATATGTGAGCATGTGAGCGTGTGTGTGTGTGTGTGTGTGTGTGTGTGTGTGTGTGTGTGTGTGTGTGTGTATTATGTGTGGCATGCAGAGATTGAACGATTGTGGACTGAAAGCCAGGAATGACATAACGAAAGGAACATGGAGACAGAGACATAGTGCATAGGAGAGCCGGACAACAGTAGGCACGGTGGCTCACGTCTACGTTATCTTTTCTGAACTTCGCCTATTCCCGTTTCTCTCCTCAGTGGAGAAGATCAGGATATAACAGTGAGAAGGCTCTCCCCCCACCCTCCATTCCCTAAGGCAACACCAGCCAGCAGGAAATAAAACTGAACGGAATACCTTGCACTTGTTTAGTGGGCCTACGTGGAATTCAAAATAATAAAACAAATAGTAAAACTTTACCATAAAACTTTGCTACACTATCGCCCCCTCTGCTGCACTACAATATATTCATAGGATCTGGAATGAGAAGAGGAATTAACGAATATGCATAGTTTTTCCATGTGTTAATTCAGAATACAGCTGAACTGTTGTAAAAGAAAAAATGTGTAACTGGTCTCTGAAGGTATTTATTTATAGTCTTTGCATTTATAACGTCTGACGATAACTTATTCCAGTGTTTAATGCATCTATTTGCACAGAAACGCCGTCCAAACTCAGAGTTGCATCTTTTAGCTTTAAGTTGTCCTAGTAAGAGTATTTTCTTGTACTGCAAAAAGATTTTCGTGATTTAAGGTGTCGAGTCTATTCAAATTTTTGAAGCTTCCAAGCTTTAGAGAAAAGAATTTGAAGCTCTGAAAATTTAGAGAAAAAATTTTGAAACTTTGAAGCTTCGGAAAAAAAAGAGAGACCCTTTTAGCCTCTCTACATACGGCAGATCTCCTCGAATTATTTCACAGCCTTGCCCATTTATAGCTATACCTCTTAGATTTGTATCAACTGCACATCTGGATATCTTAGAAAAAAGACCCAAATCTGTATCCTTAAAGTATATTACGAAAAGATGGGGCCAGCCAAGGACCGACCCATGTGGTACTCCATTCGGTAAGCTAGTCATTAATCCATGCAGAGTTCGTCCCCTATTCCATGCGATTTTAACCTACACATAAGCCTCTTTTACGGTGCTTTATCGAAAGCCTTTTGGAAGCCTAAAATATTACATGAGGGAATTTTTGAGTCATGGGTGTCATATGCAATATTTTCCTCTTTTTTCTGGTAATTTGTAAGACAAGATATTTTGTTTAGGAAGCCATGTTGGTTATCTATTATTTGTGATCTAAAAATGTCACTTTACCTTCTCATTTTTTTCCATCAGTTTACCTTTAACAAACTGCCGTCTAACCTCCTTCAAGAATCCTAGAGCTAAGTTAACATTGCCAGTCGATTTGCATGGGTTAATCTATTTCAAATATTTTATATCTTAATAACATTTTATTTCCGTTACCTTGAATTTTTTTTGTCACCAGGTCCTCGAAACACCTTTTGCAGCGGAGGTATGTATGATTCCGACTGTAAGTATATACTTGAAGGATTTGTTTAGTATGAAGGTCATTTCCCCGTCGCCACCAGGTACTTTAAAGGCCACTTCCTTCTCGTATTCAGATAATTTGCCGTCTTCGGCTACAAGGGTCCCTATTCCATCTTTTACATTCTTACTTTGTCTTACTGATGTGAAGAATTCCTTGGGGCTATTTTCAGCATTAATGGAAATTCTACAGCAGTTTCATGTTCACGTTTAGTTTAACTTATGACCTTTACTTACAGTCCCTTTGTATTCTCACCAGTTCTTGACGATTTTCATGGATCTCTATCAAACTGAAAATATTGCATTTTTATTTTGGCGAATTAGTTGTTCTATTTTCCTAGTCATTCACGTCAATCTTAATTTACACTGCCTTTTTCATCATTCTCGGTTCGTTTTCACTATCAAGAAGAATTATTTTGGTATAAGAAATACAGTTCTCTTTCACTGTATAAACATTAAGGATTTATGTCCAGTTGCCATGTTAATTTCATGTCTTATTTTCTCAAAGTTTGCTTCTCTGTGATCTGGGATCAAGAGTTAGTTATCATTTGTTTCAGATCTTGTCTTTACCTCGAAGCTAATAATCTTACTGTCGTTATTTGCCAGAGGGTATGATAAAGTCTCTCTCCTGGTGAAGCCAATGGAGAGGCCATCATGACCTGTAGTCGAAGTATTAAACCGAGTGGTCAAGAAAAGTGTTTTCAATCTAGTTATTCTCTCTCCTTTCCCTCTTTATCACCTGATATCGTATTCCACTTGGATTGTTGATGTCATCTACAAAGACAATTTCCTCACTGTTTGGAAAATACAGTACCTTGTCTTTATATTTTTGCTCAGGTGGTCTGTACTGTACGTGACGTCAAAAAGCACCTTTTTTTTAACATTGTCGGCAATATCAATGTAAAGAGAATCTTAAGTATTAGCAATTAGGTTGTTTTTAAGCACTTAAGCCGTTTCTATCATGAATTAAAGCACCATCTCCTGCCTCGTGTAAACGATCTCCTGTGGGCAGTTTGTATCCAGGTATTGTTCATTCGGCCAGCAAATGTCTATCGTCAGGGTTCAAACACACTCCTGAGACTGCAACTGTGTTCTGTTTCTCTCAACTAGCAAACGGTATCAGCTCATTTCGCTTCGGAATAATGCTGCCCTCTTTTGTGTACATGAGGTTAATTTTGCTTTGCAAAATATGAGAGAGAGAGAGAGAGAGAGAGAGAGAGAGAGAGAGAGAGAGAGAGAGAGAGAGTATTCTAGAAGGGAAGACGAGGTAAAAAGATCAGAGACGCAATTTCAAAACTCCTCAAATCAAACACGATACAAATATTATATGAATCTATTCCACAAGCGACACAGGTATCAGCTACATTACCAGACGCGACACGAGTCCACTCTACGCCCTTCATTCCCCCTCGCATCATTTATCCTCCAGGGTAAAGCCACTCTGTTCCTAAAGGTCAGTTTGTTTTGGCATTAATTACAAACATTTAATACATCAGCTGAGGAAGTTGAAGGAAGTGAGATACCGTCAGGAGCGGGCTGGCAGCAGGAGGCCAGATGGGGCATTCGATAGCTAGTTCGTAGAAGTAATTGGCTGCTGTTAATTATATGGAAAGTAGAAGCTAATTAAACTGTAATTAGTTTGAACGCAGCTATCACTGTGAAGATTAAACTATTACGATACAAAAATTAATATCAAAAAGAAGCTGAATGAGCAGCTATCATGACATCGTAATTAACTCCTGCATTCATCTCCTCTAATTACCCTAATGATTAATTAACATCCGAAAAATTCAAGTGGAGATCTGCTGTAATCATCCTTAATTACATGGCTTCAAAATGGAGTGTATGAATTTCTTGTTTCCACTGTAATAGTTCACCAATCAGCGGTACTGAAACTGGGAACGCAAATTCGGTCATGTACTTGCGAAAGGGATTAATACACAATGTATACAACAAATATCTGTAAGAGCAGACGACTCGATTTTATTTTTGCGCACAGGAAGAAAACATTGAAGACGGACAGTCTGTTAACTTACTAGAGAGAAAAAAGGATAATTATCTTTACTTGCGACGGTAAAAAGACGTGCTAAATGAAATCCAGTCAGTAAGTACCACACATATACAGTCATCCGTTATCATGGCACCAGAGAAGGTACTGCCTTATCTCTATAGCGACAGAGTAAGGGGAGGGTCAAGGAACGTATGATTCCTCATCTTATATGTCAAGGAAAGTATGATTCCTCATCCCATAGATCAAGGAACGTACGGTTCCTCATCACAGATGTCATGGGACGTATGATTCCTTATCCATATATGGGTCAAGGGACGTAAGGTTCCTTATCCAGCAGGTCAAGGCACGTATGATTCCTCATTTTATAGGTCAAGGAACGTATGATTTATCCTCCCATAGGTCAAGGAATGTATGTTTCCTTATCAAATAGGTCAAGGAACATAGGATTCCTCATCCCACAGGTCAGGGAAAGTATGATTCCTCATCCCATAGGCCAATGAACGTATGATTTCTCACCCCAGTGGCCAAGGAACGTATGATTCCTCATCCCAGTGGTCAAGGAACGTATGATTCCTCATCGCATAAGTCAAGAAATTCATGATTCCTCCATCCCGTAAGTCAGGAAACGTATGATTCCTCATTCCACAAGTCAAAGAGCGAATGAATCCTCATCCCTTAAACAAAGCCCAAGTGAGGACTCGTAAGCATCAAGCAACACGGAATAAACGCACAATCAACATGGGAGTAAAAATTTGTCTCCCGTAACACATAAATAGTAATCGCACACGTACACTTACATATACACTTCTATATTACACTCATATAAATGCGATACACTCACACATGCACAAATGCTCCCCCATCTCATCGTCCATTATAAACAGTGAACCGTAAGCCTCCATTATAAACAGTAAATCTTATGTCCCGATTATAAACTGTAAATCATAGATCTCCAAGATCATAAAAAACAAATTGTAAGTCTCCTTTATAAACAGTAAATTGTAAGTCTCCGTTATAAAGAGTTAATCATAAGTCTCCAAATATATAAATGTAAATCGTAAGTCTGCATTATACATAGTAAATCTTCAGTACTATAAAACTGGAAAATGTAAGTCTTCTATTTACACGGTAAATCGGAAGTCTCCGTAACTATAAACAGTAGATCTCATAAATCTCCATTATGAACAGTAAATCCTAAGCATTTATTTACCATAAACATAAAATTCTAAGTTCCCTTTATAAACAGTAAATCATAAATCTCCATTTTAAACAGTAAATCCCAAGCATCGATCATTATACACAGAAAATCGTAAGCTCCCACCATAAACCGCAAATCGTAACTCCCCACTATAAACAGCAAACAGTAAATACCCCTTTATAAACAGTAAACAGTATATCTAGAGGATTTATGATTTTAAGGAGTAAATCAAAAGTCTCCATGATGATAAGCAGTAAATCGAACGATTCAGTAAATAAAGAAAAATAATACGAACGAAGAATGTGCCAATAAAGCAGACCTTGCCCGTCCCTTACCTCGCGGGAAGTAATAAGCACAAACCCGAAACCCACACACCAGCAGGAACACACACACACACAACCGTCCCTAAGATAAGCGAACACCGTCTAAAACACGCGGGTAATCCCAGGCACGCACGGCATTCCAACCCCGCAAGCAATATAGAACTAGCATGCAGTCTCAGTCATGCATGCAATCTTGAAAAACACGGGAAATGCCCGACTCGCACGCAAGCAAAACAAGTGTAGACTTGTCCACATAAACAAGACAAAAGCTCGCGTCCAATCCCAGGTCTCGTGTGTAATCTCAAATCTGCATGTGGTTCCAGTCTCATAATCCCATCACAAACGATGGAACTTCAACTCCTGAACTCGTAGACCCTCATGCAACTTCAGGCCAGCGAGTATTATCGAACTAACACATGCAGTCTGAACCTCCCATACCAAAACAGACTCCGCCATGCAGTCTTAAACTCGTATGCAATCTCAACATTATAACACATAGTCATATGGGTATGGAACCCATAAGCTCCAGTGATATAATAATCTCATGGAATCTGAAGCCAGCGTGAACGCGTATTTAATCAAGACTTAAGCATCGCCTTATTCGTATGTGCAAAAAACACTTACGATGATAAATCTTACTTTCATTTTCATTTACGACGATATATACAAAAATATCTCACAGAGTCCACATAAAAAAAAAACTATAAAAATGACGAGTAAAACAATCAATTTGGCTAACAATCACATGCGCTAACAAGAGATATTCAATCCAGCCACGAGTTGAACAACGGGAACAAAATACATAAAGCCGGTAACTTCTTGTCTCTGGCGACATCTATTGGGAACTTCTTTGCTCTAACAAGACCCGACGTCAGTCTCTTGGAAATTGGACGAACCGGAATCTTGGAAATCTAAACATTGTCCTCGGGGAAACGCATGGAATGAATTCAGGCTTACTGGGACATGTAGATATATCTAATATATATCTGACCTAAAACCGCATATAAGACAAGATAAATAAATGATTTCAGTACACAAAGTAGCAGACGGGAGGCAGTCACCGACCAACGAGGTATAGATTAGACCAAAAATCGCATTGTAAATCAAGATAAATAAATGATAGAGGATATAAGCAATATATGGGGGGCAGTCACCGACCAGGAAGGTACTGCCGTCTAGATATCTGGAGGAGTAGTGACTAAAGCTCAGTGAGCCAACACTGCAGTGGCCATCGCGTTTCCCTCCCGGGCCCAGTGCCCTCATCTTTCTGCTTCACCCACAGTAGGCTGCTGGAGCCCGAACACAAACAAATACTCATTGTCTCCATCTCACGTGTGACATGTAAAACACACTCGCCCCTCTCTCGTAAATCTCCAACTTCACTTTCTTTTACAACCAGCTCATGGATGTGCAACGTAATGACGACTGCCCGGCGCTGAACTAGAACGGTGCTGACGGTCGAGGTCTGAACTATTCCTGGGAGGCCCACCCTCTCTCGACCTGACAGGAAACGACCGAGGCCCACCCATCCCACTTCCACCAACACTGCTCCTGAACTCGACTCCTCCCTCTCTGTCCAGTTCAGCAGAACTGATATCATAAGATCCAACCTTCCTTCGCTGATTATCATTTGTTTACTTCCTTACCTGATCGTCTTTCTGAAACCTAAATGTTCAATACCGCCTCTTCTCTATATAATCAAATCCCTACCATCCCTTCCTCTCTAATTGTGGTCTTTGTGCCTGGCGTGGTATAATAAATCCTACTGCTTGCCTCAGGGCGATGCACTCTAGCTCATAATTTATTTACCCAATAAAACTTTACTTTTATGTCTTGTATACTTCTTCCCTATGTACAAATTTTTCGACTATTTAATTTCCTTGCCACGAAGCGCTTCCCTCATTATAAATCTGCACTCTGGAATCTTCTATATAGTGGATGTCAATGTACACCACAGATATTACCTTTGTTCTATTCGGCATTCTCCCTTAAGAGATGAGGCCCTTTATCTTCCCTCCACAAGAATCCGAACCAACTAATTAAACATCCAACAAGGGTTACTGATTGCCAACGGATTCGATCTTCTCTTTTTTTTATTCCAGAACCCTCTTAGAATATATGCATTATTTCTCCCTCGTAAGGGTCTTCAGATCATTAACTAATTTCTATCATTTCCAACTGATCACGCACACCCACTGTTACTACCTCTACACACCAACTTCGGGAGGGCTTAATGGTTTTCCTCGTAGATTTTTTTACGGTGAATTTCCCTGGAATCAGTATCAATACCTTGGCCGGGATAACACCAACTGTTCTGACCAAATACCCCTGAAGTCTTGGTCGGGCTGGGGGTCCTACGTCCCTTCTTCTACTAAACCTTTATCCCTCTGATCGAGGTTTGATCGCGCTTATTCTGATGCACGTCGCATCCGAGAAAGTGTATCAGACCTGTAGTCTTTTTCTCTTCTCCCGAGTCTCATTCCGCCTTCATTTCTGCTCAGAATATTGTAAAACTGTCTTTCGTAGAGCCAAGCGCACTTACATGAAAACACAGTGCGATGAATTGACCTTAACATCAACTTATGATCCTTTTTGGTTCTTCACCAAACATTTCCAAAAACTTGTTTAATTTAACCTTTACACCTATTTTCCAACCTGATTAATGTATAGATAATTCCCTAACTGGTTAAGCCACTCTCTTCGGGACTTCATCTTCATCTAAATTTGCTTTGTACGATTCAGCATCTAGTCCTTCCCTTCCACCTTCTCCTACTGAGCCTATACCATCTCTCACGCAAGACGTACTAAGTTCTAGTTAAACGTGGACAAGGCATGTGGACCAGATGGCAAAACTTCTCGTACCCTAATGGAGCGTGCCCTTGAGTTGCCTCCGATCCTTGCTCGTGTATTTCGCCTATGTCAAAAAGAAAGAAAAAAAAATCCCTTCTAGGATGCATGCCTTGGTGCAGCCTATCCCTGGAAGAGGAGACCGTTCTTACACTTCCAATTATCGTTCCATTATCATTTTGTTTCTGCTGTCCCCAGTCTTCAAAACTCTCCTCAACTCTCATTTCGTTAACATTTTGATTCATATCACTTCTCTCAGATCATCAACATGGATTTCGCTTTACAAGGTACACCGCTGATCGCACGCGACCTACCATTCGTACTCCCTTAACTGGGATGTTGGTTAATGTTTTAAAGTCGTCCTCGACATCTCTAAAACATTCGACGGTTAGACACAAGGCTTTGATTTCTAAGCTTCTTTTCTTGGTATTTCCCGATTCTCTGTTCTCATATGCATGACTTCCTTTCCAGTCGTTCGATCGCGTCAGTCTTTGATGATGCGGGCCTCTTCTTGTAACACTATCAACAGTAGTATCATACTGGGTTCTGTGTTGTCGCCAACCCTCTTTTTTTTCTAAATCAAAATTTCTCCAAACGCTAACCCTCTTCATTCTTCCGCCGACGATTCTCCTCTACAAACTCAAACTCACTTTCCCTTCCCTTGTTCTCCTCGCATTGAACATATCTCCCGTCTTAATGGAGACCTATGCAGCATCGCAGAGCGGGGAAGGTGCAACCTGGTTAGAATCACAGCAAAAACTCAAAATTTTCTCTACAATAAACTTTTCTACAAACCTTCTCCATTACTATCAAATTTTAAAAACTACATTTCAACCCAGCAATAACACTTGGAAATCCCACTTAATGAACATCAGAAAATCTATTTCCCAAACGCTGTGTTATGTACAGAAGGTATTTTTCTTACGGGCAGCCATTACTGGGTCCTCATTCGCCTCAGTAGCAGGAACAGTCAGCTTTTATTTAGAGCGGAATCAAAAGAATCCTGCCTCAGTAACACTCACTGTCACTTTTATTCAACCCTCCCTTTCAGTCCAACGTTATGTTGCTTCCCTCTCCATGTTCTAAAAGAATCATTTTGGCTAATGCTCTCTTGAGTTTTCTGCTTGAGACCTGGTCCCGCGGCACGCAAGTGGCAGCTGCTTCCCACAGATTTTGTGTTGACAACAGCCACAGGAGGGTTGACCCTTATGATGCATCCACCTTTCCTAGTACCACAAAACTGTATTCTCTTTCGTAATGACTTGGACATGCTTTTGCTTATGTCATGTCAACCTCTATAAAAAGACTGAATATAATACACGACAGAACAGCTGCCTTTGGCAAGGCTTCATCATCATCAGTTGACGAAGAAGAGTACAGTCTCGTTGAAGAAGTTTTCTCTCGAAAGGAGTCCATCCTGTCCCTGCCACCGACAGTAGCGCAGACTTGGAGGCGCAGGAGCCCCCTGGAAAAAGGGGTCCTTGGTAACACCAGGACCCTTTCAAAAAGAGGTATGTCTAACCCCTCAACGCATAAACCTCGTACAGACTTCACCAAATATTCACATATCTTACTCAAAATTAAAAAGTATTCCTTCATAGATAATACCTAAACGAACAGTAATAGGGTAATTAGCATGAGTTATCAATATGTTATATGGGCAAAAGCGAGACATACGTAAAGGAAAGCATCACAGTACTCTCTACCAGAATAATAAAATAATGTGAGTACTACAGGAAACAACAAAGATTTCACCTCAACTAATTTACATAACAAAATGTCCTCCATCACAAAAATTCCGAAAGAAAATACACCAATCAAACATAAAGAAAATATGGTGAGTACGTCATCAGATAAAGTCAATAATCACCTATGAAAGGCAAATAAATACCTCCTCCCTTGAGAAAATCACCGTACTTAATCGCACAAACGTGGCGGAGCGGTTCCAGTGACGGGTGATGCGGCCTAGTCAGTCTGTCACAGTCAAGTGCAGACCATTGGCCTGTACAGTGGCTGCCTGATGCACGGCTTCCGCCGCCTACACACACACACACACACACAGTTTCTGAAAACGACTGAAAAGAGCAAGGGGCGTGAAAGGAACAGGAACGAACAGGAAAGCCTGCTGGAAGTGTTGGTAAATGTGTATGTGTGTGTGTGAGAGAGAGAGAGAGAG
>JAYMFT010240215.1:0-11062 GCA_038088735.1 Panulirus argus | reverse complement strand
TATCAACCTATACATATATACATACATACACATACATATACACACATGTACATATTTAGACTTGCTCGCCCCCATCCTATATATATATATAGGTACACAACAGGAGAACTAGTAGGCATATCTACACGCCCCTCTTCCATAGCTAGGGTACGGAATTGGTTCGTATACATTGTTCATGTATATGAACCAATCAGCTTCCTTAGATATGGAAGAGGGGCGTGGCCTCTTCGCCAACTTAGCCTAAGGTGACTCTAGCAGGCATAACCACACTACAGGAGATCTGATAGGTATAACTCCATTTCTGGTGAACTAGCCTGTTTATACAGACTAGACCCTACGTGACACTCGTACTTCTCTTTCCCACTGCTTAGATTTCCAAAAACTGGCTGCTTACGTACCTCAGTCACTGGCTAGATGATTGCGTCACTTATTTACTTCGTGGATTGTTGGAAACCTAACGGAAGACTGTTGTGATGCCTGTTTCATACCCTACAGAACTAGTATTTGGAATTATTTACCTTCTCAAGTCATTGCTAACACATGCGACCTGTTCCCTTTATCAAAAGCACCACACATCTCTTTTCACATCTTCATTCGTTATGTATTCCAAAGTCTGTTATTCTATAAAGGATTTTATTTCTGCTGCTCTTTAACATATATTTTCTTCGCCTGTCCAGGCTCTGGAAACCTACAGTCACATCCAAACACGATGTCTGGAACAAGTACTCCACTACCTAGGAGCAATCCACATATTTCATTCGTTTTCCTTCCATTTGCTTAAGCTATTGACTCGATTCCATTTCATCTTTCGGCTCTCAACTTCTGTCCACCGGAATTCCAACCAGTGATTATGTCACTTTCAAATATTTAAACACCTTCAAACCTCGAGATTCTCTCCATTCAGACTGACATCACAGACAGATCACCATTCTATCAGATGCAGGGATTTTTTGCATATGTATTCTTGTTGACTTCATTCTACGCAGACTCACGCACCGCTCGATCCACTGTCTTTACGAGTGAGAAGAGCAGCTTCATCTCCACGAAATGGATGTAGTAATTTCGCTTCTGTTCCGCCACGGTTCAGAGTTGCCTCGCAATAACGCCGTCGCGTCTTTTCAAGCACCCGATTCTCCGTCTGTAGCAACCCTCGCCGACCATGACTGACCCTGACCAGATGGACTCATACGGAAAAGGATGACAAAAATTGATGCCAGGCTTCAGAAACGTTCTAAACCAAGGCGGATGAAGAACATTACACTTGCACTTTTTCGAGTAGTACGCATCTTAGGATGGTTTGATCGACGTATGGAGTTAGATAAGGCGGATATAGATAAAGTCCTGACAGTATCAGGGTAAGAAGAAACTACTAACAATAGATTCAATTTACAAATGTTTTCTTTATGCAGAGAAGAAATAGGTAAACAGGACAGAGTGGTGGGCGAATCGTACCACTAGCCAAGGGAGGTCATTCGAAGCTACCACGTTAAGGAAGCCTCAGACGCGGGCTGCATGTAAATACGTAACTAAAGAAAGGCCTTGTGTCCTGTGTGTACGGAGGAGCTGTCTCCTATGGGCTGGTGGGCCTCCGGGAGTCTCTCGCGTTCCTATGATCGTATGTCATCTGTTTCAGAATATCAACTCATCCACTACTCTCCCTGTAGAGAAGAGTCTCCACACCATCGGTCGCCAGTCTTGCAGGAACAACCAGGAGCCAGAACTTCCCCCTATTGCCTCTCCGTTTACCCAATCCACGCCTTTTCTCATCTGCATCGGCTCACTCTTCTCTCTTTTTTTTCCTCGAGAGATTCCAACCTGTACACCTGCACACTGTCATTCCTTCCTAACTCGCTCTACTTCCCTCACCTGCTGGGCATTAATAATCCTGGTCCTGCCACCACAGACAATCCTGCCATTAGAGCAATAGCAACTGCCACGATATAGAACTTACTGTAGTAATTCGTACAGTAACGTTCTGTACAGTTAGCCTCGGTTTCCAGAATAATGTAAATTAAAAATTCCTCAACTCGCTAATAGTCTGGTGCGATTTCTGCTTATGACTTGCTCAAGAGAGTCGCTCGCTGCTTAAGGAGTAGACGTCCTTTTTTTTATTTCAAGTTGGATTATAGACTTGAGTCATGCAGTCGTCTTCTCAGTTCACTTTTTATGAAGTCCGCGCTAGAATACACTTTGCTCGCATACATTAGTTGATCCGAAGATGGAAGAAACACCGGGCGGATATTACCTCATGTTTCCGCAGCTGTTCGTGTATGAATTCAAGTGAATTCTACACTCCATACACAAACTGGTCAAATCTGTTGATGTGATGATATTCCGTCCATTTGCGTCGGAGCGTCAGGATACGTTCCTACTTTTCTTAGATTTTTAAGGTCGGTTTGAGGGCCTCTGAATTGCGAAGTCCTTGTGTTCTTTTCTTGCCAGTCAGTTAGCTGACTCCACCTCCGCTGGGTCCACTCCTGTAGGTGCTAAGAGAAGCTGATTGCTGAAGTCTCGGTTTCAAGAGGTTGCAGTCTCGAATAAGACACTCGACTTTCCCCTTTTCTGAATTTCTAACAGTGTCCCTCAGAAGTTTTCTCTATTTCCTGAACATTTATTTTAAGGTTTTTCAGGGTCAAGTTAATAGTCTGTTGGTTTTCTGTATTGCTACAGTGTTGGGAAAGGGAGCACTGAGCTTTCGCTCAAGTAGTGGCAACGCTTCTTTAAAAACGAGAGAATTGTTTCACTTTCCCTGTAGTTATGTTTTTTTTTTTTTTCTGTTGAGGTCAATTGCTTATGATGTTTAAAATGAACTGTAATTTTTATAACCACTGAGGATTCGTGAGCTCTGCGTATATATATATATATATACATATATAACTTTCCCACTGCTTAAACGTCTTCGTTTTTTCCAAGCATGTCAGAAAACGTGCGCGACACGAAAAGAATTATGGTCTTAAAAAAGTGCATCACTCACTAGCGAAATCTGTCGTAGCCTAGTTACTACTGGAGAAAGTAACTTGTACACACATGAAGAGGCAGTTATCAGTCGTTACAAACGCCATTTAGTTCCGTTTGTTATTTAGATAAGTCATTCGTTTCTGGAATTTCAAAAATCTTGACGTTTGGTGATTATCAAGAACAATTCTTTCTCGCGACTTGAGTAAAGGGCCGTGAGATGCGCCAGTCGTTTTAAAAAAAAGCCACAGGTTGTCGACTCTCCCCTGGTCTTGGGAAATCCTCACTATTGGCATCCTCACCTCCAGTAGACTAATAACGCCTCCGCCCCCACCTCCTCCTGCAAGTCTGATCCCAACACCTGAGTCTTCTCTCTCTCTCAGGAGCAATTATACCAGTCATGTCATCCCACCACCCGACGCGCGCGCCTCGCCACAATGCTCCCTCCACATTCTCACGAAAGCTGATCCTCTATTCCCCCCCCACCAACACTCAGGTCCGCCGTCATCGTTAAATACACGGTCTCCTATTTGCCAAACCTCACGCCTCGTTTTGATTTACTCGCCTGTTTACGAAGTTGTTCACATTTCTCCTGTAAGCTTTCAGTGGCCATAATTCTGCAAAGCCCCATTCGCCATTTGTGCTATTCCTGTCCACCAACTGTTTTCACATTTCCATCCAGGATCTTCACTACATAACGCCTGTGTTTTATGGGAGTTTCATCCTCCAAAGTCTCCTGTTCTCTGTCGTCGACTTCATTATGGTCCGCATTCCACCATGTTGTTCATCCTTCCACATTGCATTTACACATTCCTCGGAACCGGTCTCCACCAATGCTCTCCTCAGGTGCTGTAGACGACTTGCCACATATTCTTGTCCTTATAGCTTGACATACATATTCTTGTTTCCCATCCAACTTACAATGCCAGCCTGTCAGCTTAAAATCTCCTGTTTTTTTATATTTATTATTCAGTTTTTTTTTATACAACGCAGAAGAACGCGCCTCGTCATGTATTACCGCAATGTAATCTGACGAACTCCGCCAAACTCTCACATAGACCTTGGTGTCACGCGCTCTCCCGCTGACCCTCTCTTCCCACAGAGTAATCAGTCATTATTTTGGAGGGAATCACGGGACGTACGTAGGACCATCCACAGACCCTCAAGTTATCCTTGCC
This sequence comes from Panulirus argus, assembly GCA_038088735.1. Lineage (NCBI taxonomy): Eukaryota > Metazoa > Arthropoda > Malacostraca > Decapoda > Palinuridae > Panulirus > Panulirus argus. The sequence goes on along the minus strand of JAYMFT010240215.1, from coordinate 6,929 downwards.
TCTCTATGTCACTTCCTGTAGGATTCCCCACCTCCACTTGACATCACCTCCTCCTTCACTCCATCTCCCACCTCCCTATCCACGTCACCCTTGCTAATAATGCCTTAAGTTGCCTACCCAGGTCGTATCTTCAGTTATGTTACTGTACAGCGGGGAAGCAAGTGTGACGCTTATCTCAAATCTCTCCAGGTTAATCGGAAGACCCCCTCGGTTCTTCAGCGGTAGTGGTGAATACATCTGTTTACGAAGTATTTCCCATTCTTCAGCAGCCACTACACACACCCTCTCTCCCTCCCTCACTGGTGCACCACACTACCCGGGGTTGGGTCTTCTGTTACGGTTGAGGCAAACAGGAAGGAGGTGGCCTCGTAATGTTGGGCAGAGCTGTCAAACCCTTACTTACTCCCTCACTTCTCCTCCCTCCCTCATCAACCTGAATACTCCCTCACTTGTCTTCCCTCACTCATCCAAGTTAACACTCCCTCACTTGTCCTCCTTCCCTCACTAATCCAGCTTAACACTCCCTCACTTGTCCTCCTTCACTCACCCACCTTAACACGCTGCCTTTCACTCTGCGTCTCACAGCCATGAGCCCCTCCATGTTTGTACTCCTAAACACATCCCAGTATATTCGGCCTTCTCAGACGTCCCCTTCACTCCTCCTCCTCCTGCTGAACACGTCCACGATACCAACCCCCTCATACTTCGACGCCTTTTGTCCTCCCCTGACAAGCCCTGTCGCCTCTCTCTCGGGTCCTTCGTATTCCTCCTGTCCAACACGTCGCCGCTGCTCATCCACCCATGAAAAGCCCACGTCAACACGCTCCCCTTCACTCGTCCACCTCAACATTTCCCCTTCACCGTGTCAGCCTTAGCATATTCCCATCACTCGCTCCCTGTGGCTGGCTCGTCCCCTTCAGCAGGTCCCGATGCCCTTCATCATCAAGTCGTACTCGATATATTCCCTTCAATACGAATCTGTTAACGCCTTCCCCCGAAGCTGATTCCTGTTGACACATCGACTCGAGCGCATCCTCATCGACACGTCCTTGTTCGTATGTCCCTTCACCACGTCTGTCTCGACAAGTCTCATGCAACACGTCCCCCTCGACAGGTTCCCTTCAACACGTCTTCGTCGACGGGTCCCTTTGAACATTTCTTCGTCGACATGTTCCCCTTCAACACGTCTTCCTCGACAGGTTCCCCTCAACACATCCTCGTCGATCTATACCTTCAGCGCGTCCGCATCGACATATCTCTTTCTCAGTTTGATCCCTTCGACATACCCCCCACCCCTTCATCAGGTCTTTGCCGACACGTCCCTCTCAACACACTTCCTTCGCTATATGTCCTTCATCACGTCCCTGGCGACGTGTCCGTTTCAACACCTTCTCATTTGCAAGTCCCTTTCGTTGCATTTCATTTAGTAGTTCCCGTCGGCCTAGGTAACTCTACATGTCATCAAGTCCCTTTCAAAATGTAATTTACACCACGTCCCCTTCAGTGCATCGTCTTTCACTGGCCCTCCTCAACACGTACCCTTTCCACATGTACATCCTCGAGATGTGTGTCTCTCAGTACGTCCTCGTCGATACGATCCCCTCTGTATGTCCTCGTTGAGATGGTCCTCTCAAGTACGTCCTCGTGGTTATGTTCCATTCCGTAAGTTCTCGTCGAGATGTCCCCTTCAGAGCATCCATGTCAGGATTTCTCACTCAGGATGTCCTTGTCGAGTTGTCCCCCTCAAGTACGTCCTCTTGGACATGTTCCACTCAGTAAGTCCTCATCTAGATGTCTCCCTCAGGAATTCCTCATTTAGATGTATCCCTCAGTACGTCCTCCTCGAGTTGTCCCCCATAATACGTCCTCGTTGAGATGTCCCTCTAAATACTTCCTCGTCAGCGTGTCCCCAGCACGTCCTCGTCGAGATATGCCCCTCAGTACGTCCTCGTCGAGGTGTCCCCCTCAGCACCTCCTCGTCGAAGTGTCCCCCTCCGTACGTCCGCGTCGACATGTCCCCTTCATTACGTACCCTCCGACCTGTTCCCTTAGGTACGTTCTTGTCGACTTGTTCCCTTAGGTACGTACTCGTCGACAGTACGTCTTCATCAACAGGTCCCCCTCAGCACGTCACGGTCAACATGTACAACCTTCCCAATCGCAGGAACATAAAGCAAACAGAACTACCTTCGCAACACCTCCTGACTAACATTCAACCTTCTACAGTGGCATCTAAGCACCCACAAACAGTGTCGAAGCTTCCACAGTGATGTCTAAGGTGATCCTCAGGCTCCAGCTCTTCACATGTGATTGCTCTTACGTCTTGAAGCATTTTCCTCGCTGTCACTCTCTTTTCCATGCTATTTGTGTACTAGACACTCGGAGAAAAGTCGCACGGTGCTTCAGGGAAAGCTTTGTGTAACCTTAACGTTTCCTTCCACTGCTTAAACATCAGCGTGAACCCAGACCCGAACTGCTGAGAACCTACCTCTCTCCTCGTGTCCTTACTGTGGTGTGATGCAGGGCGCCAGGTGTCCTGAGATACTCCGGGGCAACAGGTGATGTCGTGTGGTACACCGGCAGGAGTTGGAGGAGGAGGAGGAGGCCGAGTTGTCAAGCACATTAAAAAAGAAAAAAAAAGATATAACGTATTGTAGGCCTAGGACTCACAGCGAGAACGGGGAGTGCTGCACCACCACGACCACTTACACAAGTAACGCCAACTGGAGCAGCTCCCCCTCGGCTGCTACGTGCCCCAGGGCACTGCTAAGTGTCCTCGGGAACAACAGCTCACGCCTCGTGACCCCAGACTTAAGCCTCTGTCTTCCTTCAGGCGTCACGCAGATCTCCCCCCCACCCCCAACCCCCACCCCCCACCCCCGACCAAACCACAAGCCATTGCAACCTCTAATGCAGGAGACGTAGTAAGTGGCCGCTTGCACATTTTTTTTTTCTTGCAGCCAAATTAGCGATGTTCTGTGCAAGAGAAGAATGTGCTTTTATGTCCAGTAAGGAAATATATTCTCATCCGTAAAACTAAACCGTGACCATGGCCTTTGAGATGGCGGAGTTACAGGTGGACAGTGCGACACACACACGCACACACATGCAAGTACATACGGACACACACACACACACACACACACACACCTCTTAGCCTATGTGTGTTTTTCTTGTGTGTGTGTTTGTGTGCAGGTGTGTGTGTGTGTGTGTGTGTGTGTGAATGAGTAAAGACATGGTGCAAATATACAAGGTTAACAGACGGGGCGACACGAATGTAAAACTCTCTTCCCGTAACACACAAATAGTAATCACACACACGCACACAAAACACACATACAAGTAATTACACACACAAAAAAAGACATAGACTAGGGTGTGTGTGTGTGTGTGTGAGTGTGTCCGTATGTACTTGCATGTGTGTGCGTGTATGTGTCACACTGTCCACCTATAGCTCCGCCATCTTTAAAGCCATGGTCATGTTCTGGGTTTACGGATGAGAACATATTTTCTTACTGAACATAAAAGCACATTCAAGGGTGTTTTCAATGTGAAAGGCAGTGTAGTCCAGCGCTAGCAAGAAGAAATGGGGAGAAGGTCTTAGAACGCATTGAAATATCTAGACAAGGCACAACTTTGATAATAAAAGGACTTGTCCCATATAAAGCTGATGGTCCACATGAGATTTGTCCGTACGTGGTGAAGATGTATGTAGATATGTCAGACAAGCCACATGAGATGTTGTTTTTAAGGTGTCGCTGGAGAAGGGTAGTGTGTCAAGGGGATGGAAACGGGCAGAAGTCATACCCATATTTAAGAAAAGAGACCGGGAGAAGGCGCTGAGCTACGGACCGCCTACCCCTAACGAGCGCGGTTGGTAATCTGCTGGAAAAGATAATCAGAAAGCAAACGTATGACTAATGGCATAGGAGAAACTACCCGAGAGAGAATACAGCATCAGGAAAAGATCATGTATGACGACTTAACTCTCAGATTTCTAAGGGAGAGTGAGCTCTGTCTTAGACGAGAGAGGAGGCTGGGTGGATTGTCCGTATCTGAACTGCCATACCAAAAAGCATTTAACTCTTCATCACATAAGAGACTGGTAAAAGAAGCCAGACCTTCTGGCAGGAATAATGGGAAGACTACTTAGATGGATGAAAGACTATCTGTCTTGAAGGGAACAGAGGACTCATGTTGAAGTGGGATGAGGTCACCAGTGGCGTGCCACAGGGTACTGCTCTGGGTCTATTGCTCTTCTTGATTTACGTCAGTGACTTCCCAGAAGGATTGGATTCCTACCTAAATATGCTTACGGATGATACCCAGATCATGAGAGATGTGAAGACCGGAGAACATTACACCAACCTTGAAAGGAACTTAGACAAACACCAAACCCGGCTTCATACGTTGTTAGAGGATATCTAGCCCGAGTGAATGTGAAGTACTGATGGAACACAACGAAAGAAGGCCTTGTTATGTTATTACATCGTATAGCTGGAAATAAGTTGTAGAAATCTATTTTCTCAAAGTGGCTCGGGAGTTGATACCGCCCTAAAACCGTTTCCAGAGTCCCACCTTAGGAGAAGTGTAATGGCGACAGACTGTCTGTTAGCAAATATAGAACTGACATCCGTGTACATGGATAGGGAATTGTTAAGCAAGCTATTTATATCCTACGTAAAGCCAAGACTTGAATCTGCTTCTCATTTTTAGTCACCGCACGAAAAAAACTAATGGAGAAGGTCCAGAGGAAGGCAGCAAGAGATGGTGAGGTACAAGAAATGGCTAGAGATCTTACTTAACTTTAGAGAAAAAGAAGAGTGAGGGGTGACCTAAGCACAGCCCGTTAAGTTTCCAAATCAGTTTAATGAGGCTGACAGTGTACGGTTCTTCAGAAGATGCGGAGATGGAGCAACCAGAGGACATAACATGGAATTGACCGAGAACCTTGTAGGAAAAGATGTAGAGAAATGCTTTTATGACGTAAGATGTAGTGGAGGATTAAGTTTGCAGACTATGCATGTGTAAGAGCATACGGAAGTTTAGAAAGTTTTTCAGTAGTAGAGGAATTTCAGGAGATGGGGGCCGCACGAGCGTAAAACTCCCTCCTCGTATGGTGACAGTACGTAATTTCACACAAAAACAGTTAACACATACGCACGAACACACTCAGAAGAGTAACACACCCCCAGACACACATACCGAAACGCGCAGACACGCGATACTGGCTATGAGTCAGCACGGGACCTCCCGGGATCAAGCCTACGCATGGGTTCGAATCCTGGGTGGGGCAGTCTGCCCACACCCCAATTCAGGTGTTCTTCCTCCCGTAGGGGCTTGTCGATGAGTGGGTTCCTGGTTTACGCTGGTGTGTTTGTGTATGTTTTAGTAAGTAATAACAATAATGATAATAATAGTGAGAATGACGACAATGATAGTAAGGTTATAATGATAATGATAATTATAATGAACTCTTTACTGAAATATTTTCATGGCGCAGGATCTTCCATGTTCTTTCCCACCTCCTGCTGGGCAAGGCGTATGGCCCAGACGGCACACACCCCTGCGTGTCCTGAGGGAGTGTGCCTCTGAGCTAGCTAGCTCCGATCCTTTGCTCGCCTATTTCGTCTCAAGTCTAAAAACCGGGACTTTTCCTTCTACTAGGAAGCATGCCTTGGTGCGACCCAACCCGAAGAGAGGAGACCGTTGTATACCTTCCGTCATTCGCCCCATTGCCCTCACTTCTGCCGTCTCAAGAGTGTTTGAAACTCTCGTTAACTTTCATATTCTCAAGCGCTTAGAATGCCATTCAGATGTTTGAAGACGCAGTTCCTTCCTGCATCTCTTTCTCAGTCTCATTCGCTTCCCTGTGCTCACCGTGAGAACATCACAGTTCAGCCCCGTTGCAACGAAAAACATGTTGGGCACACCTATATCCTCCACTCTGCCCTGGAAACCCACGCGATCCTCACAAAGTCTGCTTCCCAGAAGCTAGGAATGTTGTATAGGTACCGTAAATATTTTTTTTATTGTGATCAGCTATGTCACATCTACTTGGGTTTTATTCACCCTAGTATGGAGTACTGCGCACATATTTGGAGTGGTACTTTAGTGCTTTGTCCGCCTAGCTATAAGCAAGGGTGGAATCTAAAGCCTTCCGTGTCATTCATCCTTTAAACATTATCCTTGTCCGGCCTTTCCTCTTATATAGGTATCGTTTTGGTCGCTCCTCTCGTGAATTCTCTGCACGCCACGGCACGCGTCTGCCTGCTGCTTCCCATAGTTTCTGTTTGGACACTAGCCACATGAGAGTGGACCGTTATAATGTCTCTTTCTCTCCTCGAACAGTGAAGCTGTGGAATTCTCTTCCTTCTTTCGTCCTCCTTTCATCTTTTTATAACCCTCTTATACCTGTCAGATTTATGAGCACTTACAGAATCTTGCTTAATTTCTTCTTTAACTTTCTATCAATTTTTGCCCGTACCGTGTCTGTCATTATAAATACTTGATATGGTAAGAGAAATGGAATACTTGTATGGTGCTGGCAGGGAAGTTTTTTTTTGTCTAGCTTAGTAAGTTGATTATTATGGTAAATAAATTCAGACCAGCAAGCCTGTCACAGAACCACCTTCATCTGGAACTACTCGTACACACACCTTGCTCGCTTGGTATAAATTTCTGACTGCTGCTAATAGCTCTCCTCCCAAGCCATATATTCGTAACACCTGCCAGAAAGCATCCTTTTCAACCTTATCTTATATTTTCTCCAGATCCATAAATGCCAAATACAAAATTTCTCTAAGTATTTCTCACACACATTCTTCAAAGCAAACACCTGACCCACACATCCTCTTGTACATACGATCACCCTCTCAATCACCGCTCTCCCATACAACTCAGCAAGTACACTCGACGAACTTTATATA
>JAYMFT010240204.1:0-11062 GCA_038088735.1 Panulirus argus | reverse complement strand
TTCAGGATTAAGATTTACAGCTGAGGTGAATAATAATGGTAAGATCCCTTTCTTGGATGGAATGGTGAGTGCGACGACAGGATCTTTCGTCACCGATGTCTACAGAAAGCCCACCAACCAAGGTTAATGCATGAATGGAATAAGTGTATGCACTCAGAATTACAAGAGGAGTGTCATTCGTGCATACGTGACGAGAGCGATCAAGGAATACTCAACCTAGCAACTTTTACACCAAGAACTTCGATGTGTCCGGCAAATGTTAATTAACAATGGATATTCAGATACTGAAATTGATACCATTGTGAACCACATGCTGGAGCAAAATCTCGTGGCAAACATACAACCTCAACGTGACATCATTAAAGTTTATTACAGGAACACATTTACATCAGATCGAAAGGACGAGAAGGTTGTGCGAGATATTGTGGCCAGAAACTGCAAAGTGAATAATGAAGACAATGACATCAGTCTGATAATATACTGCAACAATCCGGAAACGTGCTCGCTCGTAATGAACAAGATGGTAGGTCGCTCTGGAAGTTTGAATCGTAGCGAGGTGGTATATGAGTACCGTTGCAATATTGGGGACTGTCAGCCACACGACATAAACTTCGTTGGAAATACAACCTGGAATCTTACATCATGAGCAAAAGCATGGAACGAGACTAACGAGGGAGATTAGAGAGTAACACCAAAATCATTACCGGTGGCAGTGATCGGAGGAGACTACAGACATTGGTAACCATTCACATTAGGGAAAAACACCTGTTATTAACATCTAGACAAACATGACCACCGCCATACACCTCTTTGATGGCCCGCGGATCTAATTAAAGGCATGGAATAACTGACCATATAATCTGATCCTATCAAATAATTGTACTGGTGTTAGAAAGAGGAACCACTCAAATTCAAGTTACACTCAGACAACCACCATCATAATACCAACAGTAATCGTAAATATTTGGTACTGAGTTCTGGGATGACGTCGTCAGTTGCTCTTATGTGAAGGCTTAATGTCATTCAAGTTTACGACACATTATGGTCTTTTTGTCACTTAGTGATTACGATCTTTATGTGGCATGATACAATTACTGTAAGCGATGGACACTAGCTCGATAATCAAACTAAAGTTTAGCCGGCGGGTGTCCCATGGCAGGTGACTGGGTCTCGAAGGTCAAGGCTCGAGTGACCGCAGTGTTGGTAAACACTGCCAATGGGGCCACGTCGGCGCGACGATGCCAGCAACTCAGTCCGTAGACTTCGTCTGTTGGGCGACAGTGTTCCGTGGTGTTGCGGCGATGTCACTCGAGCGCTCTGCTTGGAGGTGGTTGTCAATTTTTCCCCTTCCCAGCCGATGGCGGCTGGCGGTAGGATTTCACAGAACTCTGATAACGTGGGAACGTGGGAGCGTAAGCGTTCACCGTTGCTTAACGTATCCAAGCTCTACTGATGCTCCACACCGGCAGCACGACCTCCTGAGTTGATGTACGGCCGTTACTCACTCCCTGAGTTGACTGAAGATTGGTAAGAGGTTGTGGAAAGAATCAACGTCGTAACTGTCGGCAGTTCGTCTATCCAAGATAGCGGCGACGGCGTGGGGAGTTAAGGCGGTTACCCCGGTCACTATTTACATTTGATCCTATCCTCGGAAGCACAATGGTAGCTCGATGCAGTCAGTAATCGCTTAGGTAGGCTGCTGCAAGGCGGCTCCGACTCCAGGATGCACTGCAGGCGTGTAGAGGTACCTTAACGTTTCTCCAATATGGCGACCGTCGGTCCACTTGTCTCGCACGCTCAACTCAGCTGGAAATCAATAATGTATCCGCAGAGGATATCAACTCCATGCGGATGCTAACACGGCGTCAGGCCCTTCGTGAACAGGTAGTGGAAGTTGCGCCCTTGCATGGTTAGGGAGATCGCTGGCCCTACTTATCTTTTCATGAGCTGTGTTCACACTCACTTGGCATGGGCCTCCCAGAGAGGCGTCCAAGCTATTGGCACTGGCACGGCCTCTCTGATTGGTCCCGGCATTCTGACGTCACATTAGGCCTTTGTTTAAAGTGGTACTAAAAATTCCTTCGCGAGCAGCGGTCTGGCACTGGTATAACATAAGTATTTTCAGTGAAGCGTTTTACATATAGATCTAAGCTAAAATCACCGGGTAGCACGGCTTATCAATAGAATAAAACATTAGCAGTCATACTCCACACATTTACAGCAATTACTATAAGTGAGAACGCTTGGCAACAATTTCGAGTTAGTAATAACCGCAGTGTGCCCTTTACAAAGTAGTTCGTGTTTAATCCTTGTTGCTAGAGATGATAACACAACAGATGATTTTGCAACTGCAGTGTTTTGCTGCAGGTATCCAAGAATTATTCTTAATGTTTCAACATCCACTTGCCAAGTGTATGAGTTCAAAGAAGATCGCTTTCAGACGCGTGTAAGCATTTTATCCATTAAAATGTTCTACATCAGAAACTTGGAAAGTATCCCATATTTGCCTGGTGCAAATAGTTATCTTGTTATATATAGTTACGCAATACGAATAACGTCACTTTGGAGTCAAGTAATGAAATCAAACACCAAGATTTAAATACACAATACAAAAAAGTAACACATTACTCGGGTTCAAATATCTGCCCTACTTTAATGCCCAGGCAAGTTTTCAAACCAGGAGGTCTCTTTCTTCACAAACTTCAGATATAAAAACATGAGAATAATATAACTCTATCGGTTGACAATGCTAAGGCATATTTCAATACATGGTTACACTAAACAGCGTAAGATAACACAGTACAGCACCGTAGTGTGTAGCGGGGTGCTAAATCTCTCAGGCACTCGTTGTGGCTTCGGGCTTCTTGCCAGGGAAATCCTCTCTTAGCGCTGGTGAAGGAATCAGCTCCCAAGATAATCCTCGGGATATCTATTAGAAGGGCGTCCTAAACAGGGTCACTTCTGATCGTTCGACTTTTTCCGGTCACGCTCCTCACCTCAATTGTGATTGAAGGGAATGACCACACAGTGTCAGTTCCGACTGGATGACGTGGTCGGGACACGCCCCTCATCCTGACCGTGAGATGGTGAAAAGCGAAATCCGACGTAAGTGAAAACCACAATGAACCGAGTCATCTGATGCCACAGCTGAGAAGGGATTAATCGCTACCGGTTGCAGTCGGAAGTCCCTGCTGCAAGGAGTCGTGTGACCCGGTCACTTGATACCGCGACCGCAAAAGGAGGTGTGACCGCTAGCGGTCGTGGAAACGGAACTTCCCGCTGGGCTGCCTTCCACAGTGAGGATATTCTCACCCCGTACCTTAACCCAAGACACACCATAAAACACGCGTGTGAGAGAGGCCTGGCTGAGAAAAGAGAGAGCGTTAAGCACCTAAAACTTAACATCGAACAACACATGTTCGTAATAATATCTCAAAACACAATCGAGTCATTGTCGTTCAGCGATTGACAGCAGTACACTTACTGTGTAAACTACTGAATAATTGATTCAGTATTACCTAATCCATGCAAATTATTTTCTTGTAACTCTGATCTATGTACTTCAAATATTGAGGCCCGAGTTCCTGGACCTTTTGTGCGCTGTTTATCCTCTTTGACGCCACCGCCCCACAGAATGGGCAGGACTACACAGTCACTTCGTCACCTTCGCGGCAAAAATCAAATCAAATCTCCACAAAGAGGAATGGTTGCCTCGTCACCGTCTTAGGCAGAGTCTTCCTTCACGAAGACCACAAAATGAGGTTATCGGAGGTTATATCCTGGACCAGCATCCATACAACATTGTTGGGGCTGCTGTACCTTCAAACATAATTTTCGTCCGCCCAGATAACGACCTCTCTTTCCACACATTCTTCGGTGCTCCCAGAACCTTCTTCCTTTCATCAATGACTTCCATCTTTCCATTTAACCTTAACTGTCACTGGAGCTGCAAAGTGTATTGTGGGACAGGGGTTTCTTCTCTCGTTATCATCTTGATACCATTGATAGAATGAGTTTTCTCGATTCTGTCTTAGACATTTTCGAGGGTAAGTTCTAACCTACGAGTAGTTATCAACGGTTGCTTTTAGAAAATTTAAAGCTTTACCCGCACAGCTTCGTTCTAAGCAGATTCAAATTTCTTTACAGCCTGCTCTTCCCTAGTGCTAAAAACACAGGCGTTGCAGAGCCATTATATTTCATGCTTTTGACCCGCACAACATCCAGTGACTTAAACAGAAAGACGGCTGCACATCCATCATCTCAAATTAGGAAATGAGGGTGTTTTATACTGTTAGTGCAGTTGTTAACTGTCATCAGTTCTTTTTTTCTTCCAGCACGGCAACCCTGACACCCAGGGTAGTTGTAAGACGCTGCTCAGTCCACTTTCTCTTCATCAAAAGTAAGATACTTGTGACTTATCTTCTTGTTTGATTACATTTTAGTCTTAGGGACGTCTATAATTACTCTTCCAAGTTCATCAAGACCAGTGACAATTCCCCTATGAGCTACAGCCTGGATAAAGACATTGTCTGCATAACCAACCATTGCTGAACAAACTCCCTTTGGGAGTTTGTTCTTGATAATTATATTCATGAAAATACTAGAGAGAGTAGGGAGAAAGACTCCACCATGTGAAGAGCTTTAATCCATGCTCCATACGGCGATTGCTTTGGAAAAACAGCTCGCACAACTTGTACTCTCTTTCAGCCAACTCAGCAAGGATTACTGCAGTGCTTTATCAAAAGTCACCTTTTGATCTGCGGACTCACAGAACTTTCTGGTTTTGTGAATACTCCAACTGTTTGCTGAAAATAGCTCGGGTAATTAACCATTCGGGGAAGAAGACTGAGTGGGTCGCTGACTGAGAAGAATTATCAGAACAGAATTGTGAACACTTCATTGCCTGGACCCGAGGCGAGGCTCACGTTTGCTTGCAGTCACTCGGGAGCAAATCATGCACCCAATGTGGACTCGTAGTTGGTTCTGTAGTTTATGTGTTGTTCAGCAAGTTGCTGGTAACATGATGGATAGAGAAGCATCCAGCAAGTGGTTAGAGAACGCTCGCTGCTGTATTGACGATATAATTTCTCTCATATAAGGCGTCTGGTATTGTTGGGTGCCTGGTGGCAGTGGGTGGTCGTGATTAATATGGATGCAGAAGCCTTGCTCAATTACATTTTTTGGTGCACTTGGGTTTTGTAAGCAGTGGCGTACCATTACGGGGTCGCTTTCCAGGGGGCGATATTCTGAGAGCATATGTTGCGATTCGAGCCCGTGATACCTAGGGGCAGTAACCAACAAAAGTTTTAAAGCCCTAAAATACATTAAATAATCTCATAATATACGCGTCTTTGGGAAAAGAAAAAGATATAACGTTCTGCAAAGCAATGGACTTATTCCACTGTATTCCACAACTGTAGAAATAAAATATCGTCCGCACTGCCATTTCCACAACCCTTCTTGTGCGTGCTCAAGTTCCCGCGTCGTTGACGCGCTCTGGCGGCAGCTACAACAACCAAAGTGACAAGCTGGCAATAGGCCATCTTCTGTCATGTGGAAACATCATGGGTGGGGCGTCGTTCACGTGGATTCCTTAAGTGTGTGCCTTTACATCTGATTCTGTAAGTTATCTATGACAGTGTTACTGAAGATATGAATGACCGTAGAGCAGAATAATGCATTATTCTGTGACATATGTTAATAGTTGGAATTTGCTAAAAATCCTTGAACATATCAAAGACATGAGAGTGTAATTACCCAGTTACTTCTTACTTTATGTTTATTTCTGATACGGATAATACAGGTCAGCTCAGATCTTACCTACTTTGGAGGCCGTATCATCGAAGAGACTGAGAATATTCTGATCATCTGTCAAGTCTCCTGTAAAATTCTTGCCTCTAAGTTTTTGTCATGAGCTTATCTTCGGAGCTTCTCAGTTCAACTCTTAAGTAAATATAACATCAAATCCGAAGTTAAAGCTGACTTGTATTTATGCTGCTGTTGTGGGAAAAGTACACCTATAAACAAACATACATAAGCATAAATTTGACCACTCGTTATAATCTTTACTTGACGCTCTCAAAAGATATTCTATCTACATGTTTCTAATAAAAGATTTTATCATGTCCTTATGCTTCACATTTTGCTATTTTCAATTTAGATAGATTTTCAGATATCTGTTACGCTAAGAAATGTAAGTGTTGAGATGTAATTTAAAGTAGTTTTCAAATTTAAGATCTAAATTTAAGGAAAGTACACTGACTAGTTCCGCTGCATCTTAACAGACTGCAAAATTGCAATGATATGAGGCATAATTTAGCACAGGTAACCTCACTTACTGAGTGTACTATAAAATCAAAATCTATGGCATTACAGCAACGACATTAGAAGTATATTTGATAAGTATGACAACATTTTCATTAAAAGCCCATGATTGTGAGTTTGTATTAACTGTGGGTTCACATGTCTGCAGATCTTTTACGCTGCGTCCAGGATGAATGAGCGCCCCCGCCCCCGCTAGAGTGGGGCGACCTATATAAGGCGACAAGAAGCTTAGAGACGAGATGCTGAGCAGGGAACAGCCACACTCCACAAGTTCTTCGCCATTCATACTGATCCCGATGCTGCCGACAGGAGCAGGATAAACGTAGCAGCTGGTGATGCCAAGAGGGATACCAAATAACGACACTATCGTGAGGGAGGAACAGGAGAGACAGAGGAGCAACCGGCGATGACAAGACCGCGGATAACGACACCGCTGTGGACGGAGACAAGGGAGAGACAACCAGGGATGACGCTGCTGTGGACTTGCCTTACAGTTGTGACACTGGCAACGGAGAGACAAAGAACGTTCAGTGGGAGGAACAAGGAGCAGGCGGGTCAAGCCGACGTCGATTTGTTCCGTGATGCAGGGTTCTGGCCCCGTTAGGTACCCAGCAACCTTCGAAGAGAACTTGTTCGTAGCGGATCCGTAGGCCTTCAGTTTAAGGAAGTCCTTTTTTGAGTTCGTGCGAGAGACGATGATGATGATGACACACGCAGGATCATGAACGTCACTTTGTTCGAACCGAGACTGGCGAACGGATAATGACTGACTCACTAGCGGCTTTTGCATTTAGCCCCTCTGTACGCCATTTTTTTGTTTTTGTTGCCGTCTGAGTCGCTCGAAAAACAGCCTGTTTTTTTTGTGAGGGAGACTAGACTCAGCAACTGGAAAAAACTTAACCTACGAGTGGATGAGCATGAGGCCAGTCGACTGCCTGAGGTGGTTTGCTAGAAATGGACCAGTGTTTCCTTGAGGTTGGCCGAAAAAATGTTGAACCAACCGTAAAAAAAATCTAAGCATCACAAACAAGGAAGTCAAGAAGAGAGAAAAAAAATCCTGGAGAGAATTGGATTTATCTGTTGTATGACGCCACAAAACTTGCCACTTGAATGACACCGGGAAGAGAAGTGGCAACCAACACTGGCAACTTCCTGGAGTTGACTGATCAGTTTCCTCGACAAGTACGACCCCGTCTATCATGAACACATTTACCGTACCCATGATACACTTACTGCTGAGATCTCGCCAGAGATTTAGAATGGACGCTGTGTTCGACATGTCATCCTGAGTTAGTACGCAAAGCAAAGCACTACACAGTTACACGTGACAGTATTCAGGAGATTTCCCATCATAACCAGTCGTCACCTGTGAACCGTCATGTAAAGAACAGTAACATAACCGCTGAAGTCAGAGTCTTCCCCTGGCTTCATCATGATCACGGAGATAAGCGCCCAGTCCTTGACCCATATGATCACGTCGACGGGTTGGATTGCGAATACATGAAAGAACAGTGCAATAACAGTGCGACCACTGTGGCTGGCATGCACTTGGTCGTGCAGCGGTGGCTTTTACATCGAAATTCCAAATCTGCATTCGTGCCGTGCAGCCACCACTCTCTGTAGTTGGCCGGGATGCCTGCCCCTAGACTTTTGTCAGTGTCATCACTTTCTTTGGAACACTGGACAGCACCTACGCCTTCATTTCTTCTTCCACACAGTGATGGGACGTCTTCAAAACACGTCTCTCTGGAAAAGCGAAAGCGCCCAAAGCGAACATGGGAAACACTTGTGTTGTTCCGCCTGATTACAGTCATAACCAGGCGGATTGTTTCAAGGGCATCACTGTGGCCCTGGAAGACCTTCGTGACGAGGCGCACCGACTTAGCTGACCCTAGATCTAAAGCTGTCTGCCTCCTGCAGTCCATTCCGCAGTACAGAACCATTTCGTTGCATACGCTTGATTCTTTGCTTCCAGTCCTGAAAGAAATGGATGACGTCCAGTATTTCCTTCAGAAGCCTGTGGTGGGACTTGACGTGCACCCAGCCAGACTCAGGACCTTGGCCTTAATCTATGAACAGAAAAGGGAGTGACTTGTTGAGCGAGTACTGGAGAAGGTGGCAGCACCCAACAGTGCTCAGAATATATCCGGTAAGCAGAGAGTCAGAGGACAAAATGACAGACGAAAAAGATTCCGAAAGTTCGACATGAACGCTGGAAATCATTGACCATTCATCTCAGGAGACCCCAAAAGGTTTTTGTTTCCTTCAACAAAATAGTGCCGTTCTTAGATCAAGACGCCGCTGCACTTACGACGCCACCGCTGCCGCTCCCATGAAGCAAGATGTCAAGCTTCTCCGGTACCACATCTGCAGCTTCGAAGTGGAAATTCTTCGAAAGAAAGGCTCATGACTGGCTACTGATATCATCTTACGTAGGATTATGAGGACTGGTGATAATATCCCTGATGACGTTCTTGACAATAACGGGCAGACTAGCCACTTGTGAGTGAAGCTGTTCAGAACTGAAGTCCTCCTTGCGCCCGACGATGGGCCCAAGAACAGCTGATATTACTTTGAGTATTTCGACTGAGCGAGAGCTCACTAATATCTTCAAATACGACGCATTAACTGATGAAGGTGTCTCGGCACTCATAAAGTTAAGAGTGTAACCTGCTCCAGGGTGCTGGTCTGTGGTATCGTCCTTAGTTCGTCGGTTCTTATTTTCGTCTTTATCAATATTCAAAAGACGCAGCACTTGCCTTCTCTGACTTCTGGTGTTTATCATTTGTAATGCTGAAACTGCACTAATCCGGTTTCATCCTATATACATGAATGTTATTTCATTGTTGCATAACGCATGTGTACCCACCACTGATGTTTTACTCTACAGAGTTGATAAAGAGATTGGGTTAAAGACCAATTACTACGACAGATTCAATACCCAAAGTTCTTTCTTATCACTGTATGTGAATTACATTGTCGTCCATTTACATGTAATTTCCGGAACCTAATTCATGAGTATTACCTGGCAAAAATACCAGCCTGGCTGATGTTGGTGCTGGGCACATGACTGGTGTACTGCTTGGTACACATATGTTCTCATTGAAGGTTGAGGGTTTGGTCTGTATATCTGACGACTGATGTGTTACATGGTGTTGTGAGGTTGGTTCTTGAGGTTGTTCCGAGGTGAGTGGCGCTTCACCTCTAGTGTCTGGGACTGCTTGACTATAAATCAGTCTTCCGTTGCTTTACGTTTATTGCAGGACTCACACTAAAGCTGTCTAAAACGCACTAACAACCGATATTTGTGTGCAAGTTTTTCTGTACTTGTATTCGTTCTCAAAACAGGGATAACAGGGCTTCATGTTGACAGGTCCCAGGCAGAGACCTGTCGATTATAGCTACTGTAAACTGTATTTAGAGCTCTGACGTATGTTAGTCAGTCCTTGAATGAATGACTGGTATTTTTCACGGCAGAAAGAGCGGCGGAAGGTCTTGTTACGGCGTTTTCTGTTATTTCGCCCTTTTCAACATTCAGTTTTCGACCTACCATCAGTGACATGTCACAACTTTACTACTCTTTTAACTACACTTACCGTCCAAGTGGATAGTGTGAGGCTTGAGGGTCCATGTCAAAAAGTCCCTTGAAACCTTATGACTCTGGCAAAAGGTAATCACTATCTTTCTACTAATTCTAACATGACAGAGCTAAATTATTATCATTCCAGTCGATGTTCTTTCGGGTATTACGTATATGCAGTCTGGAATTTATTGATGATGAGTTTAAGAAGATATGTTCTATTGGATCCAAGTTAGAATATCCTAGATCTTTCATTGATAAATCCCTTAAGTTGGCAAAGAAATCATTTTATTGAGATAAATCCAAACCTCCCATTGATGCCAAGAATCTTTTAGTTGTCCCTTTTAGTGATAATTTTCACATTACTTCCTAGGTTGCTTAAATCCTTTAATGCAAATGTAGCCTTCAGTAATAACAATAATATAAAGATTTTCTTAAGCAAAAACTCACCAGAAAATTCTGTGGGCTGTGTTTACACAATACCTTGTAAAAATCTTAATGTTTTATGTTGGGCAGACTGGTAATGATCTTTATGTTAAACTTAAGCAACGTAAAAATAGTATACGAACAGGACAAGAATCAAATACATTGTTTGATCATGTTAAAGTTTATGACCATTGTAATGACTGGAGTAGTGCCAATACGGTTATTAACTGTAACTCCTTTACCACGAGAAATATCATTGAATCTTCTATTATTAGATACACAAAGATTTGTAACACTAATATTACCGAAGTTCTATAAAGATTGGATAGCTTTATTGTAGACAAAATTTATAAACAGTTCCCTTTCTTGTCCACACAATAAAGATTTTATGACATGCATGTTGCCAGACACAAACACACCAACCCGAACACCACCGTCCGGTAACGCTTGTTTACCAATGGCGTCTTCTCTACGTCTCTTCCTTGTATATCAGCTTACTGTTCTACGTCTTCTATCTCATTCTTGTATCTGCCCTGATGATGTGATCATTACACGAAAGTGCACTTGGGAACTTATCGTGTTTCATTTTCCTGTGAACGTTTTTTGCATATACTGGATCACGCCCAGCACGTGCTGTCAATGGACTGAACCAGGACATGTGAAGCGTCTGGGGTAAACCACGGAAAGGTCTGTGGGGCCTGGATGTGGAAAGGGAGCTGTGGTTTCAGTGCA
>JAYMFT010240203.1:0-24789 GCA_038088735.1 Panulirus argus | reverse complement strand
TAATTGCTCATTTATCAGGTTTCACGGAGAGGCAGTTCTAACACTGTTAGGGCCACATTTCTTGAACATTTTCTACTGTCATCCCTCTCCATATCTAGAAATAGGAAATCAATACAGTTAGTAGACATACATGCACAAAATACTTGGTCACATGGCAAAACATACACGCAGACACGTGCACGGACAGAGAGAGAGACGTGTGTATGGAAACAGACATGTGCGGACCCATACGCGTATGAAAAGACCTGCACATGAAGTCATACACGTGCAGACACACACACGAACAGAAACTCCACAACATTACACTCACGCCTATGCAACCATCGCTAACCCTTCCGAAACCTAGGCGGGCAGTACTGGTAATATATTTCCCCAAATGTTGACTCTCTGTCAACTACTACTAACAATTTTGTTAGAAAACTCTTTCCTGCCTCATCTTGGGCAATTTTTGATGCTGAAAAAGTCAGTGACCATAAACGCACTTGTCACACAATCTGAGTGTAGATTATCAGTGTCAAATAATTCAGGATCGTCTTCTGCCTTGTCCTCTAAATTAAATTAAAGCTGCTCAGTTTCCTTTGTAGAAAATTTGTGCAAATGTGCTTTCATTGTCCTGACTGGAGGATGATTTTGGGGAGATATTATCTATGGGCTATAGATGAGAATCTGTGAAGGGTGAATGTGTTGGATATGAAATGTGGTGTGAATAGTTTGATTGAGTAAGTAATACAAGGGTAAGAGAGAGGTGTGGTGTGGTAATATACAACTGTGGTTGAGAGTGCTGAAGAGGGTTCGCTGAAATGGTTTGTACATATGCAGAGAATGAGTGAGGAGAGGTTGATAAAGAGGATATGCTTTAATACCTCAGTTAATGCTACTCTGTAGAGCACTGTTTTGTTGTAGTAGTCTTGCTTGCATCAGTTTTAGTTGGAAAAAATTTATGAAAATCCGTCAGAGAAGTCAAAAGTCGTCAAGTCCAGACACTCACAACATGCCAAGAGCAATTGTCTCTGCTTACATCCACTTTGCCAGTCAACAGTGTACATGCATACACTCGCATCCAACGAGTGCCAAGTGCTCTCTTCTTTTAATACAGTACAAATTTTCCCATGCTTACTTTGTGCACACATTCTTGCTGACTCACCAATGTTTTGATATTCTTATGACTAATTTTTTCCCCATCATATCTGGAAGATGGCCTGCAAGTTCTAGTGCTGCTTATGTATCTAAAGTGCAGAGGAAAAGCCTCTCCTTTCAAGTAAAATTGAGGCAGTAGTAAGCTGGTGAGCATTTGGTTGATGTTGGTGTTGCTTTCAGACTGCAGATATAATAACAGCTTCTGCTGTAATGAACACAAAGTTAACAGCAATGAATGTGGCTCGTACAAGGAGCAGTTTGTTAGAAAAATGGAATGTAAGCTAAGTGAGCAGCACTTGGCAACTTACCTGTTTCATGTTATCACACTCTTTCACTTAACCTCTCAAATCACCCCCCAACCTTTTTGCTTTCTCACTCCACATTTTAAAATGTTATGTAACTTAATGTTGAAAGGATGTATTGTTGCTCATTTATACTTACACTAAGTATTTTGGGTAAACATTAGGTGTTGAATAGCATTTGGCAGTGCTGTGGCCAGTATTTCCAAAGAAATGATAAATGCATCACCTCTTCATTTCGTACAGCAATCTCCCTCACCACCACCACCTTTATCATCACCAATTTCATAATTTCAGTGATGCAGATATGGATTAACTTCAGTCAGAGAAGAGCTTTATGATATCCACTGCCCATTGCCTTCCACCCACAGCATCTCACCGACAAGCTGCCTCTCGCACTCATTCTACTACAGTTGTCAGTATTCATCAAATGACTTTCATTCATGATACAAGATTGTACATTGCTTACTGTTATTCATTAATTGATAATTAATTGGTAAAGATATGTTACCCTAATAATCTCTCTTTATTAACACCTGTAACCCTCATATACAACACTGCATATATCTCATAGGTAAAAAAATATCATCATCAGCAATGGATCTCCATACATGCAATGGTATAATGTTTAGCTTAGTGCTCAGTTTTTCAGGAATTTAACCTGAGCCAATCAGGGTATTAGTGATTATTTCAGAGGTGATGGGAATGAGGAAAAGGAGACCAAATTGGAATAATGGAGAGAAAAATATTTGAGTGCCTGGGGCCTGAACATGCAGGAGGGTGAAAGGCATGCATGATATAGAGTGAACTAGTGCAATGTGGTAAACAGGGGGCAACATGCTGTCAGTAAACTGAATCAGGGTATGTGAAGAAGCCAGGGGAAATCATGGAGAGGTCTGTGGGGCCTCCGGCACTTCAGTGGTTGTCAGGCTGCACTCTTCTGACCCAGGTAGCTGTCTTTTCTTTCTGCCTCGCCAACATATGGACTACTGGCATCCTGTTTACAAATGTCCACTCTCTCTTTGTCATACATAACATTTGACAGCACTTAACTACACAGCTCATTCTTCATAACTAGATTTTCCTTCAGTGAGCACTATGCACCAGCCCTGTCTTTTGGCAAAATGTTAGAAGCAATAGGAAAGAACATTTAGGCTCGTGTATTAGGCAGTAGTAGTAGGTAGGACATCAGACAGGAACATTAGGCAGAGGTAGATAGTAGTAACATTAGGAAGGAGCCTTTGTAAAGATTGTGCTAGAGTTGCCTTCTGTTAGTAGCCTGTTAAGCGTGAAGCACTAAAGGTTAAGAAACGACTAGAATTCACTAGTAACGGAAACCCTATTGATGTGGCCACGCTTTTAGGGAGTTCCAGGATGGAAAAGGCATCAGAGATGCTATCAAATCCAGCACTTTAAAAAATTTATCTTATTTCTGTTATTAAGTGTCGGTACTGAAATAAAGCATTGAAATGTATATTATATCAGTTTACATAATGTTACAACACAAGAATTTGCGTTGTATTCCCACCTTAAGTGGGAAGAATGAACAAGTGAATGGTGGTGTTAAACTTCACCTGCATCCTCTATACCATCTTGACCAAAATTTTCACTTTTAACCCCCCTACATTGGATTAGCAAATAAATTACTGGCAGTATGGATTAAATATTTAATTTTGTGAACTATAAATGTGGTGCACTCCTTATCAATGAGAAAATAAGCTCATTCATGATGCAGTAGTGGTTTACATAAAAAAATTTAGATATCTTTTTTCTTGCATGGTAGAACATCATAAAATATTAATTTGTACAAAATAATAATATATGCAGTATTGCAACAGTAGAATCCCTTTGTATCTCCACCATAAGTAGGAGAAATGGTGGAGAAAGAAGTGATTGGATGGTGGTGGTAACTTCATCTGCCTCCCCTGCACCATCATCAAAAGTTATGCTTTAAATAACTTGCTTGGGATGGGCTAATTACATAGTATTCTTTTCCTTTGATAGTAAGGTAAATAAAGAGGGTATTTATTTCTTTTAATTGTTTATTTTGTAATGATGGCAGAGCAAAATAACATGTCCAGCAACCACTGGCAAAATAAATTTAGATTTGTATCCCACTTGCTGATAGGTAGACAGAATCACATTTCTTGCTTCCACATGGTCATCAGGCTTGCCTTGATAGCTTATGGTTTGTCAGCCCCTCCAAAGTAAGTGTATGTATTCATTGTTTAAGAAAGTTGCTAATGTGCAAGGGAGTACTGGTGTAGTTTACTCACTGTGATGAGTGATCAACTCGTAGGTTCTAATGAATGGGGTTCCTTACAGGAAAGACTATATTGAGAAATATAGAGACTGACCGGGCGGCGTGTTCGTACACCTTGGCGCCCTGGGCAAAACTGTTTACATATATAGCGTGATGTACTATAGAAAATGGGAGGCCAGATATATCTATACAGGACGCTAATATAGATGGTACATGTTACATAAATGTGTCTGTCTGTCTGTCTGTCTTATATCATGTATCTACACCTCTCTTCCCCACGCACGCTTATAGCTGTGTCGAGCGGACTGTGTTTCTGCAGTCTCTTTGATCGGCGTGGGGACACTGGGGGGGTCATTGACAAAGGACTTTCTTTTCTTGTCCGAGCAAGGGGCCACAGGGATGTGGGTGAGGGGGTCAGCACAAGGGGAAGGCACTGGTCGGAGGAAACGTTGATTACACCACCAGGCTCTTCCACTAGGTAATCGTGCCTCGTAATCTCTAGTTCTGCCGCAGCCCATGATGGTCCCGATCTTGACTCAACGTAGTGAAGTCATGTCCTGGACTCGTACTGTCTGCCCCACACTTAACTTGGGCAGGGTGCAGGCGTGCTTGTCGTACCGACGTTTAACCTGTTTGGCATGGGCAGCAGCTCACCGGTCACAATTCTCAGACTTCTCTTGTCATTCTTACGAGAAGGACTGGGTGGGCAGGAACACAGGAGCGGAGCGGACCACCGTATAGTATCTGCACTGGTGATCTTCCTGTGTCATTAGGAGTGTTGCGGAGCTCGAGAAGTCCTCTGTCGAAGTCTTCATTGTCGATGTTGCGAGAAGGCGCCATCTTCAAGATGAGGTACTTGACTGACTTGACGGCCGCCTCAGCATGGCCGTTCGACTGGGGGTAGTGTAGTGAGGATACCACGTGGTATCTGAAGTTGTGATATGGTCTTGCTGTATACCAGTTGGACACAAACGGACTTTGGAGTGTTGTTGTCTGCTGACACGCGACGACAGTTGCTGTTCCTCCTACGTGAGGGTGATCTTTTATTCGACATCATTGACTGGCACATTTTAGCGAAATGCCCTATCTTGAGACAGGAGCGGCACTCACCTTCCTTGGCAGGATACTTGCTAGTTTTTGGTTGATGTCCTTTGAGTCCGCAATTCGAACAGGTGTCATCCTTTGCAAGGTGCTTCCCAGGGTCATGTCGTCGGTTACATGACTGGCAGGAGTTGGAGTTAGTTGCTGATGTCTTGTGTTGCCGTCTTGGAGGAGAGAAGTGAGTCGGCTTGTCTTGCTGTTTTCTTTTCTTGTAGCTGGAAACAGCACACAGTTGGCTTGGGGACGATTGGATGGCTGAGGCTGTACATTGAGCGGCCTCAAACGATTGGCAGCAGGTAACCATATCCTGAAAAGATGTACCTGCGTGTAGAGAAGTGAGGCACTGCACGAGCTCATCATTTTTGACCCCCATTAGTAGGACCATTTTGAACTGTGCGTCCGTGCAAGCAACTGGGTCACCAGAGCACAAGTCCACTTCCACGGCTAAGTCCATTAGACGCATGTGGAATTCTGCGAACAACTCTCCGTCCTTCTGTTTACGGCGCAAGAGTACGCGTCGACGTAGAGCTTCGTTCTTCTGGTTTTTGAAGTGTTTCTGTAGCTGTTTCTGTAGCACGTCTAGTACCTCGTTTACTGTAAGTCAAGTGTTCTGTGGTATCTTGAGGGTATGTTCCAGAGTCCGTTGCACATCAAGGGACACTGACATCCTGAGCTGTATTAGCTGCTTTTGTCTGCTCAAGGTCTGCCGATCCACCATATTGACGTAGTCATCCCAGCGATTGCGCCACTGACGAAATGTCTGGAAAGTGTCGTCAGCACGTAACGTGGGTGGCCTGGGCTGGGTGCATTACGTAAATCGTCGTCATGAAATGGCGGCCGCTACCCAGTACCGCGTCCTTGACCTTGGAACGCTGTTTTGACGCCATGAAACGCCCCATAGGTACTGTTACACACCTTTCACTGCACTGAGCACATTCACTATAACACATTACTAAGCCCTGACACTGTAAAAGACCGCAATATACACTGATCACTGCACTGGGCTGGCATTATTGTGTTGCTGTGGCGTTGAGCTAGGAGAAGACGTGTTCGAGACAAAATCTAGCCCTTACTCTGGTTTATAGTCTTAAAAGTACTCACTGCGCCATGTAGTTTACTCACTGTGTTGAGTGATCAACTCGTAGGTTCTAATGAAAGGGGTTCCTTACAGGAAAGACTATATTGAGAAATATACAGAGACTGAATGGGTGGTGTGTCCGTAAGCCTTGGTGCCCTGGGCTAAACTAATGTACTATAGAAAATGGGAGGCCAGATATATCTATACACGATATACTAATACAGATGGTACATGTTACATAAATGGGTCTCTGTCTGTCTTATATCATGTATCTACAACTGGTATATTATATAGTCATCACCCTCAATTTTAATTAGCCGAGTTCATGTGGTAAGATTAGGGACAGAAACATATGGGCATAGTCAAGTCCTCATCATCACCTTTTTCAGTTAGCTTTCATTAAATATCATCTCAGATCATGATGGAGTGTTGTATGTTAATAATAAGCTACATACCTTACCATCTGGAATAGTCCATTCTTAAGAATTAGATTGAGATAATTTTTGGTCAGGAATATAACCATTCTTTGACATGGGCTTTAGTAGCATGTATAACTGGATCACTAGGATGACTGATCTTCAGGAACATAACTCTATTGCAAATGTGTCTTCCATTGTGAATACTCTTCAGAATATAATATTTAGATATTTGCATTCTTCCTTTCCTGCTTCAACAACCCTTCCCTGTAGGTCCTTTAATCTAATTATTTGTTCTTTAACTGGTAATTTCAGATAATTCTTTTGAGAATATTTGGATATAAGATAAAAGAATAAAAGTGGATATGCCTAGCATTAGATAGAAACATGGGTAGAAGTAGTAGGAAGGGACGTTAGATAGTAGCAGTCAGTAGGAACATTATGTAGGAGTCTCTGCAAACACTGCACTAGAGTTGCCCTCTGCCAGTGGCCTGTCAAGGATGAGGCACTGATGGCTAAGAAGCAGCCCTGGTATTCACTAGTTATGGAGACTCTATTGCTGTGGCCACCCCTTGAGGGTGTTCCAATTGGGAAGAGGCATGAGAGATAGATATAAGTGGATATGCATAATGGATAAATGAGATTAGAAATGCTTGGAAGAGAAGAAAAATACATATGGTAAATTGCTCAAGAGGCTGATAGAGGAAAGCAAAGAAAGTGTAGATGAAGATTTATGGAAGAAAGTCATATGAAAAGTTTAAGGAAAATAAGAAATTGTAGCAGAAGAAGGTGAAGAAGGAAAGAGGTGAATGTTAAAGTGGAAATGTAAATGGAAGGGGAGTTGAGTTGCTGAATCAAAAGTAAGAGGGAAAGAGTAGTTTGAAGAACTGATGAATGTGGGAGCAAGTGAGGCAGCAATTGTTACATATATATGTATGGAGGATGGAAGGAAAAGGATGCAAGTGAAGGAGCCTATAGTAAGAAGGGAGGTAAAAAGGGCAATAATAAGGTTGAAGGTAGGACATGCACCTGAGTTAATGGGTTTACAACTGAAATGTTGAAGTATGAAGAAAGTGTGATAGGATGGATGCATTTGATATATAATTTAACATCGAAGCAGAAAGTTTTGTCTTAGGATTAGGTTAAAGCTGTTATTATTCCTGTGTTTAGAGGAAAAAATGCTGATGTATGTTGCAGATAATATAGGAATAAGTCTGTTAAGTATATCAAGAACAGTGAATGCAAGAGTGTTGATTGGTGGAGGAATGGAAGTGACAGAATGCAGAATAAGTGAGGAACAAGAGGGTTTTAGGAAAGGTAGGGGATATGTGGATCAGTTTTTGCAATGAGAATAACTGTGGAAAAAGTATCCAGCAAAAGGTAGGAAGCATTTTACAGCTTTTAAGGATCTGGAGGTAGCATATGACAGAGTTGAGTAGAATGCTTTATAGGATGTGGGAAGGATATATGGGGTTGGAGGGCAACTGTTTGATGGTGTGAATTACATAGGGGAGCAAGTGCAAATTTGTAAGAGTGGTTGGAAAGTTGAGTAAAAGTTTTAGTACACTTTTGGGTGTGAGGCAGGTCTGTCTGACGTCATTGGCTTTTTAACATATACATGGATAAAGTGATAAGGGAGATGAAGGTAAAACTATGGGAAAGGGGTGTATAGATATAGTGTGGTGGTGGGGTATGGTGATAAGTGACAAGCCTGTTTGTGGATGATACTGTGTTGTTTGCTGAGAGTGGAGTTGCAGAAGGTTGTGAGTTTAATGATGTAAATGTAAGTGATTGAAGGTAAATAAGAGTAAACATATAGTAATGGTGTTTGAAAGGGAACAGAGTGAAAGTATAGATTTTGCAAGCCCTATAGAGTGAGAAAAGAAAGTTTACTAAACTGTTTTAGATATGGGGAGAAAGATTGGAAGAGGTGACATAATTTAAGTATTTAGGAGCTATTTTGGTTAAGTTTGATGGTGTGGGAGGAGAGATAAGAGAGGGAGCGGTCCAAGTAGAAGAGTCATTGGATACCTTGACAGAATAAAGAGGGGTAGAGGTGTACATAAGGTAGTGAAGAATGAATTTAGGGACAGCATAGTCTTTCCGACCCTGACCTATGCAGCCAAAACATGGACATGGCATGAGTCAGAGAGGTTAAGAATCCAGGCTGTGGAAATGAGCTAATTGAAAGGAGCATGCAGGATGACCATATAGAATGAAGAAAGTAATGAGGGAGTGTATGAGAGATTTTGTATGGCAGGGATTGAATTGTGGAGTGTAAGACTGGGTGAAGCATAATACATTTAGGTGGTTTTAGCACTTGGAAAGAATGCAAGACAGGGAGTTTAGGAGTGTATGATAGTACAATTAAAGGGGATGGTGTGAGAAAGACCACCTGTGACATGGAGAAATAGAGTGGAAGAATATTGGAGGGAGAGGAATGGAGGAATAATGTGTGGAATGGTGTACATCTTGGAGGTATGTAAAGATAAGGATAAGTGGAAACTCTTACCATTGCCACTCTCTTGATGGAAGTTTCTGTTGGGAATGAGTGTCAGAGATATAGATAAATAGATGGATAGATTGGAATTTTGGAGAATTATTTGATTTGCTGACTTTCTATTTTTATGGTTCTCCATCCGTATGCTACAGCAATCAAGTACTTTACACTTCGACTCATTTCTTGTTGTCTTATATCTTTCAAATTATGCTTGCAATTGTGCTTTCTGTAACATGGCCAAGGTACATTTTTACTTTCCATAATCATTTTGAAATTGAAATTTTTTTTTTTCCGTAGTTTCTTACCATTTGCACTTATCAGCTTCATGAAACATTTTATACCGTTTAATGCTTGCTAATAATAAATTTTCCAGGTATTGTTTTGGTTTGAAAGGATGCCTACCTTGTATCTCATTTTGGGGTTTAGGTTCCTCTGTGATTCCATTTTAATTCTTTGTTAGTCTCATACCCATGCTCAAGCATTTTGTCATCTTGTTCAGTAGGTACTGTACCTAATGTTATCCATTTCAAGGTTATTGTGAGTGAAAGTGAGATAAAATATTGAACATGGGAAAGATAATAGATGACCTGATTGTCTGTGACAAGGTCATCAACTGGAGAAGGTTATGTAATAGTGACCTAAATTCTTAATCTATATAAAGGTTAATGGGGGTAGGAAAGCAAAAAGTTGTGGTGTAATGAAATCTGTATATTAGCCTCTCTGACTTAAGTGTATTTAGTGGCATACTGGAAAAGGGAATTTTTCTGAAAATGTACTAAAAATATGTCTCCAAATTTTTCCTCCTGTGTCAGTTCTGATGCCCTCATTCAGTTTCCTTGTACTTAAAATCTCATTATTAAAACTTTTCCATTTCATAGTAAGGCTTGTCTCTTTGCTTCCTGCATCATCCTGATTATGTCGTAATTATTTTCAGTCAATCTTTAGTGCATTGTATGCTATCACTTTAGTAAAGGAGATTTTATGTTCCAAACTACTACTCCAGGTGCAGTGAGTTTGAGGTAGGAACAAACAACTCCTTTGGTTACACATATCCAATCCCTTGTTGTCATGTATAATGTACCGAAACCATAGTCTACCATTCACATCTAAACCCCACAAACTATGTGATTTTTACCCTGTCTACTTCATATACCCTTATTTCACCCACTGTCAGCATGTCCCCACCTCTCTCACCATATACCATATCAATCCAGTTCACTCCATCCCATGCATGTCTCTTACCCTCCTGAATATTCTGAATCAAATTCTTCAAAATTTTCCTGATATGTTATTAGTAGTTTCTTATACTTTCATAAAATTGAAAAGTTTTAAAGCTGCTGACAGTTTTGAAGTGTGTGAGAAAAGACACAGAGATTGTGAACAAAAGTAGGGAAGCAAGGTGTGGTGCAGAGAGATTACACTGGATTAAGTGTAAGTTTGAGCTTGGAGGATCTAGAAGTGGAAAGCTTTAGGTAACTGGAAATGGATAAGGTAATAGATGTAACCGTGGAGGCTGAAGCAAGTTATAAAGTCAAAGAAGAGAGAAAGGTTCTAGATGCTAATATTAAGGATGGTGTGGAAGGAGTGATTAGTGTAAAAGAGGGCAAAGATGAGTTTGTTGAATGGATTAGTCTTGGGCCTTGAATACAGTTGAAAGGAAGAGTAGGGGAATGATAAGTGGCTTCTCCAACATGCACCCTATGTTCTCTTCCACTTTGTTAATATTTAACCATCAAAGGAGTCTCCCCTGTATTCTTGCCTAATGTTCCATCTCATTAATTAGGCTTCCATGCAGTGCTGTCAAATGATTTCTGGCAGTCCAGACATAAATGCTTCTTAAATATATGTATGCTGTATGCATTAACCACATCCTTGGTCAACTTATTCCATTTATGGGCGTGTGTGTGTGTGTATGCCGAGCTCTAAATAAACTGGAATAAGTAAAGGATTGAAATTAGTTTTTGTTACTCTCTGTATACATGCCATCATCAGACCTGTTTAAAGAACATAACATTATCTTTAGGAGGAGTAGTTTTTGAAATGTCATGATAAAAGTTAGAAGTACTGAAACTACAAAACATGTTTCTCTGCTTCTTCTTCTTTTTCTTTGTTCTCTCTCTCTCTCTCTTTTTGGTGGTGGTGGGGATTCTAGTAGGTTTTCATCTCCATGGATTATACCATAATGATTATTAACCCTTTATTGAATTTTGAAGTAACAGAGTGAGCTTAAGTGGTCCTATCATTTCTATGTCCCTTAGTTAAAGTGATCAGTACATGATATATAATGATAAAACTTTTGGAAGCCCATGGTTGGCAGATCAATGAACTGTGCTTTAAGAAAGGTTCATCACTGCATAAAAGCTGCAGTCAGAAAACAAAACAAATAGCTTAAGGTGATATTATTTCAATTTTTGATAGTGACTTATGAAGACATGAAATCTACTTGAACTGCATGAAATGTATCATACCAGGAAGCCTCCACTTATGACACATCGCAACTTGAATCTGTCGTAACTCAAACCACTGAAACTCATGTTATAAGGAGGTTTACGTTCCTGACCAAATTTTTCCCAGCGACACTGTCATGAGTGGATTGTGCACTCCCTGAAACGATGTAGCTTACTACCCTCTATGATGTAATTTAAAGTATATTTGATGAAAAGTTATGGTAGTGAAACAAGGTGATAGTTTTTGGTGTTGCTGCACTGGGATGGAGCAGACTAGGGTTACTGGGAGGGAGAATATGGAGCACTCAGAATTATCTCTATCAACAAATGTTGCCATATCACAGGTAATGCAGATGATATTTAATAGACCAGCATTAAAAATATAAAGGTTACAGAGTGAGAGAGACCCACAGACTTAGCTAAAACCAGCAGTTTCTAATCAGTATCAAACCTGATAAGCACAGTAAATTTAACCTTAAGAGTGTCAGCCTTATGTCTTGTACTCCCTTTGGTATTTTTAATATTCTTTCCAAATATACTGAATTGCTTACGCTTACTTTGGATGCAGTAAATAATGGGATAGTGGTGAACGCAAATGAACATATTTTC
Source organism: Panulirus argus (assembly GCA_038088735.1). Classification (NCBI taxonomy): domain Eukaryota; kingdom Metazoa; phylum Arthropoda; class Malacostraca; order Decapoda; family Palinuridae; genus Panulirus; species Panulirus argus. The sequence goes on along the minus strand of JAYMFT010240203.1, from coordinate 12,939 downwards.
TCACCGACACATACCAATCAAATAGTGTTTTGCTGTGACATAATTAAAATATGTATGATAAGTACACAAATACCTCAAAATATGGTGATATAATTTATCATATAATTTTCGACAATGTTTACAATTTTTTTTTTCCCCCCAGTTCCAAGTTCAAGGTACAGTGTCATAAATTGATACAATGTACCCTTATTTTATTGTGTCATAAATCCAAAATGTCACAACTTGAATTGTCTGAACTTGATGCCTCCTAGTATAGAGCTGGTTGCTTAAAAGTGAATGTTTTAGACAAAAAAATTTATGTTGCATTTTATGCATATGACAGTTTACATTAAAAAATGCAGTAATTAGCTGTTCCTTTTGCCCTTTAACTATATACATAACATGAGTATTGTCTGAAATGATAACTGCTAAAACTTCCTTGTATGTTCTTTACAAGATAATACAAAAATACATATAATTATATGCATAAAAACATTTTCTTTGAAAAAAGTTGAGTATTTACAAATATAATACCCATTAGCTAAAACAAAGTGACAACATCCCATTATGAGAGTGTGCGGTGTGGTATTTTTGGTCATGTGAAGGGTGCTACCTCTTAATCGTCACAAGGTGTTTAGTCATGACTTAATTATAATCATCTCATTAGTCTGTTTAAAATTTTGAACTTAATTCTAAGCTAAAGTTGTACATGAATTATATATTACAAAGCCAATGCAATCAATCACTTTTTCTTAACCTGTATATCTTCTTAAAAGTTTTAAAACTGGGTCCACTTATCTCAAGAAGTCGCAAGTTATTAAAAGTAAATTGAGAAAGAGATTGCTCAATAAATATTATAAGGCAGCACCCAAAACAGTTGAATAATATTATGATGCAAACTGAGTAAAGCATTAATGATCTACTCAGAATTATTATCTCTTTCCACATATGATAATATGTGAAACAAACAATTGTATTAATAATATCTATGATAAAATCTGGGAATGTAGGCTGCTGTACTCTTGTAAAGTGATGTACTTCCAAATTATTTGCCACATTCGCTAAAACATTTATTCTGCACAAAAAGCAGTCTTTGAATTTTATAAAGTCAGACTGCTCATTAGTCACTGTTACAAACATTAACATTAGCAAACAGAATATAAAAACGAGTATTTCACAAATTATACAATGGATCTACAATTCACACGGTCATAAACAATTCACAAAAACTTAAACCTTGCATACTATATAAGTGGAGTACGTCAGCCTTTATCCTAAAATGTGAGACTGTTTAACACATGATGTTTGAAACTATGCATGAAAAGATCTCTGTACAAGCAGCTGAACCTAAGAGTCCATTTACCTAAGGCCAGTACTTCATAAAAATGGCCACACTGAGCAGAATACTGAAATTATATCAATAATACCTTTACAATATCTATAAAAGAAATGAAAGTGTATCTTTTGCTATGTCTTCATCAGATTTAGTTATGACAGTCTTCTCAGAAATAACAGGTACAGAAAAATCATCAAAGTAAAAATGTATGCTGCTTTAAAACCTTCATATTCACAGACATAGTGAGCACTTGAGTATATGATACATCTTTGCTTCAAAAATGTGGCCTTGTGTCTTTACCCTAAGTCTGAACCTATCCAAGGTCACCATATGACAGTGTACAATTCCACAGGTACATTTAATGGAAGAAAATATGGAAACTAAACAGAAAGGTTCTTGTACAAAATGGACATTATATCAAAGTCTCACATTGGCCATCAGTCCTGACAAAACTCCATTTCTCACAAAGTAAGAAGACTGCTCTTGGTGTGACTAAATTTTCCACCAGAATAAGTTGTTTTTCTACAATGTTTTCAGCTTGGGGAAAGTGGCATTGTGGTTGCTCCTCCATCCAACCTAGAATCAACAGAAGCAATATGAAGACAGCAACAGCCTCCATCCAACCTAGTGTCAACAGAAGCACTATGTAGACAGCAACAGTACTAGAGCAGCTGTTCTACAGATGGGTCTGTAATGAAAACAGTAATGAATGAATTAAGTACACCTAACGTTTAATTTACTATCTCTGTATAACCTATGTACACTGTTTGCAGTACTTCATTACATATTTAATGTTTATGCAAATTAAAGTGGCAACACATCTAAAGAAAATTAACAATTAATTTTTTCAATATACATTTCAAGAATGTCTTATTGCAGTTGTTTTATAGGGAAAGTATTCCTATTATTTGCCTTACTATAACATTACAATCATTATTATACAGCCTTCCTTTGCTCAGAATTTTGGTCAACAGTAAATACATGAAAAGCCCCAATAGTTTATATTATCTTTGTGTAGTATAAGCACATATGGATGTATTGCATAGATCTAAATAGCAAGAGCTCATACACAAAAATATATATTAAGAATGTCCACACACATATTGCAGATAAACACTTTTTCATATGAGATTACATCAGTTGCATTCAAAGTCAAGATTAAACTCATTACAGAGAATGAAATGCACTTTGTTTTCCCAAAAAGATTTACAGAAAGGAGAGAGTAAATTTACTCTTCAGGTTACAGATTATCGACTTTCTAGTGATAATGGTACACAGTGAGTCCTTCAGTCAGTATGTCTTGGGGAAAAGTGTGATTCATAAAAGTCTACCTAACCAAGAGTAAACAATAACCCTGCCCAAATACAGTCACTGGAAATTAATACCCAAGATATAAATCTTCGGTAAAATTACAAAGCCCAGTTTCCTGAACAATATTAATAAACTGTAAAAATAAGGTTTTCTTCAATACAAATACAAAAAACAGGTAAATGAAAATTTATGAAAATTTAATTTCATGAGGCAGCTGAACAAAGGATTCAGAAGGAATCATGTGAAAGTGAGAATCCACACGAGTGGAATATTGATGTAAGGTAAGCCAAAAGAGTGAGATGGTTGGTGGAATGGATTTGGGGTGAGGCATTTTGCCCATACATTGAAACTGTATATTTACACTTAATTGCACATGAATTCTTAAGAGACTGTGACAGCCTTTTATAGTTTTATTTTTCCTGAAGTTGCAAAACTTTTTTCTTTTAAGAACAGTTCTATTACAAAATATTTTTGTGGTATGCAAGGGAGGCATGTAAGGATAGGGATACAGTGGAGACTATCTTGCTGTGGTCACTCCCTTGATGGGAGTTCCCAGAGGGAACAATGGTCAGAGATATAAATAGATTATATAAATTTTGGGTGATTTTTGTGGCCCTGATACCTAACGCCTTTATCCCCAATAGCCATATTTATCTACCTATTCACTGCAGCCAGGTTGTACACACCCTAGTAATTTTATTCTGCTCACTGTAGGCCAGGATGAATATGGTTAATTTTATTTAACTGGCTGCCTTTGCCTTAAGGCAACCATTAATGATTGTATTGGCATCCCAATCATTATTACCATAAACTATGGCCTAAATTTTTCCATACACTGGTCAGTCAGTCTATGTAGAGATGTCATGGAGGCTTGTGCAAGATCTCTGTGCCCTCACAAAACCCTCAATAATCATATATGTGTGTGACAAAATACCTTTAAAAACAGCACACACCTCAATATGTATACCTAACAGTAATCCTGTTGTACCTCATAGCCCTTGCACTGGAGTAACATAAGTAAAGGAAAGAATGTTTCATCAGGAAGAGCTGTGTTATGCTATGTTATTTTTAGTATTATTTTCTAATCATTTGTAATATGGTAAAAAATTTATGAAGATTTTTTCAATATACTGGTGTTGCAATATTTTGCACATTTTCAATCTAATTTTCCTATTTCATGCTTAACTAAACTGCCTCAGTTACCACATGAATATGCTCAAAATTCTTATTTTTGCATTGGCTAACTTACACAATTAGTGTTATAAGTTTTAAAAATTCACAAGAAATCTAATTTTGTGTTTTAAGATGCATTTCATGGTTTTAAATGTTTATTCAGTTTTCTCACACATTGTCTGGCAATACCATGCATCTCAACTACAGTGGGGATGAAAGAATTTGACCCATGTGTCTCCTGCATGTTGCAGAAGGTGACTCAGAGGAGTAGCAGCAGGGAATGAAAATCATTCCGACCTAAATCAGATTCCAAAAGAAGGAACTGAGGATTTTTTACTCCAAGACTCATTCATTTTTTCCCGCTCACAAGGGAAATAGTAAACAAGTATGAATGAAAGAAAGTTTAATATCCTCAACCCTACAACAAGACTTCGGATTGTTTCACATTATAAGTGGGGAAGGAATAAGCAAGTATTGGTGTTTACACTTCTTGCATTGTTAAACACCAATATACCCATAACTTGCTTTTAACCTCTTTCATGGGACTGCTTAATTACTATCTACCTACCCCTCTATATCTCTGATGCCTGTTCTCTCTAGGAGCTCCCAATATGAGGGTGGCAAAAGAATCTCCACTTATCCCTGTCCTTACATGTCTCCCTTACATATGCTATTCCAAGCATTCTCCCACCAGTACTTTGCAACTCTATTTCTCTATGTCACAGGTGGTCTTCCTCTCACACTATCTTTAACTGTACCCTCATACACTCTCCTTGTAAACTCCCCATCTTGCATTCTTTCCACATGGCCAAACCACCTCACAGTATTATGTTTCACCCACTATACCACTTCACAATTCATTCCCTTTGCATTCCCTGCCATAACACATCTCTCATACACTTCCTTATTTCTTTCTTCATTCCATCTAGTCATACCACATGCCTCTCTCATACAGCTCATTTCCATAGCCTGGATTCTTGACCTCTGTAACGCATTCCATGTCTATGTTTCAGCTGCATAGGTGGATAGCGAGTGATGGGTGATTATTGGCCATGAAAAGAAAGATCACGAGATGCAACTGTTTTGGGTGCAGCTGATAGACTGTCAGTAGTTCTGATGCATGTGACCAGGTATTAGTGATGGGTGATTTAAATGGGAAGGTAAGTAATGTGGTAGTTGAGGGTACACTTGGTTTGCATGGTGCATTCAGTGTTATGATTGGAAATGGTGAAAAGCTTGTGGGGTTTTGTGCTGAAAAAAGGTTGGAGCTTGTGGGGTTTTGTGCTGAAAAAAGATTGGCGACTGAGAATACCTGGTTTAAAAAGAGATATACACAAATATACATATGCAAGTAAGAGAGATGGTCAATAGGCATTATTAGATTATATATTAATTGACAGGCATGTAAAAGAGAGACTTTTGGATGTAAATGTGTTGAGAAGTGTAGATGGTGGGATGTTTGATCACTATATTGTGAAGGTGAGGAAGAAGATTTGTAGAGGTTTTCAAAAAAGAGGGAAACAATGTTGGGGAGAAGAGAGTGGTGAGTCAGTGAGCTTGGAAAAGAGACTTGGCTAAAGAAATACCAAAAGAGACTGAATGTACATTGGCAAAAGGTGAAAGTAAATGAAGCAGGGGGAGCTGGTGAAGAATGGCAGGTATTTAGGTAGCAATAATGGCATGTGCATGAGATGCATGTGGCATGTTAAAGGTGGGAGATTGGCAGATTAGAAAGGGTTGTGAGTGGAGGGATGAAGAGGTAAAGTTGCTAGTGAAAGTGAACAAAAAGGCATTTGGGAAGTACTTTACAGGGAAGGAATGCAAATGATTGGGAGATGTATGAGAGAAAGTGGCAGAAGGTCAAGAGGACGGTGCAATGGATGAAAAAGAAGGCAAATGAGAGTTGGGGTGAAAGAGTATCATTAAACATAAAGGAGAATAAAAAGATGTTTTGGAAGGAGTTAAATAATGTGCATAAGACAAGAGAATGATTTGGAACATCAGTGAAGGGGATGAGGGGAAGTAATAACTGGTAGGGATGATGTGAGAAGGGGATGGAGTGAGTATTTTGAAGGATTGTTAAATGTGTTTGATGACACAGTGGAAGATGTAGGGTGTTTGGGTCACGGTGGTATGCGAAGTGAGAGTCATGGAGAGTGGTTTGGTGGAGAGAGAAGAGGTGGTGAAAACCTTGCGTTAAATGAAATGCAGATGGAGTGGATGGTATTGCTGATGAATTTATTAAGAAAGGGGGTGACTATGTTGTTGATTGGTTGGTAAAGATATTCAATGTACATTCTGATCATGGTGAGGTACCTGAGAATTGGCAGAATGCATACATAGTGCCACTGTATAAAGGCAAGGGGGATAAAGGTGAGTGTTCATACTACAGAGTTATAATCTGCTGAATACACCAAGTAATTTTTATGGGAGGGTATTAATTGAGAGGGTGAAGGCATGTACAGAGCATCAGAGTGGGGAGAAGCAGTGTGATTTCAGAACTAACAGAGGATGTATAGATTATGTGTGTGAGAAATAGTTGGAAAAAGAGTTGGATTTGTATGTGGCATTTATGGACCTGGAGAAGACATATGTTAGGGTTGATATGATAGAGATGCTTTGCGGAAGGTCTTAAGAATATATGGTGTGGAAGGTAAGCTGCTAGAAACAATAAGTTTTTATCAAGGGTGTAAGGTGTGTATATGAGTAAGAGAGGAGAGTGAATGGTTCTAAGAGAAGATTGGTTGAAGAAGAGTGAAAGGCGAGCATGGAATTGAGTAAATTGGAATGGTGTGGTATACTGGGGTCAGTGTGCTATCAATGGACTGAACCAGGGCATGTGAAATGTCCAGGGTAAACCATGGAAAGGTCTGTGGGGTCTGGATGTGGGTAGGGAGCAGTGGTTTTGGTACATTACACATGACAGCTCGCGTATGGATGTGAGCAGACGTAGCTTTTCTTCATCTTGTCTCCTGATGCTACCTCACTAATGCAGGGGGCGGCAATCTTTTCTTTCATGTATTTGTGTTGTTTTCTGTGGGGTGGGGTGGTGTCAGGAAAGGGATGACGGTGAGCAAGTATAAATGTGTATGTGTGTATATGTATATATGTACTTGTGTGTGCATATATGTATATATATGTGTTGCAAGCAGATGTGCCTTTCTTCATCTGTTTCTTGGTGCTACCTCGCTAATGCAGAAAACAGCAATCAAGTATGAAGAAATGTATATGTAAAAATGCTTCTCCTGGCTAATTGAAGTAGCAGAAGGAATGAATGAATATTGGCTACATGCACACAAAACCATGAACATGTCATGTATAATGTGTTGAAATAACATCAAACAAAGGTTTAATGTGGGCCAAGGTGGTTTAAGTCATACAAAATATATGTGGGCAAAGGTGGTTTAAGTCATACAAAATATATATAATTAAGTGACTACAAATTCCTAAACTATTGAAAATCCCATCCAACCCATGGAAGACTCCCACCTTTTATAAACGAAGCTTTGGGTTTGATTTTTTTTTTCAACCAATAAAAGATAAAATTCAGAATTCAAGAAAACTGCTGGATCCTATGCAATCACCATTCATGCACAAATGAAACTGTGGTGATAGTTTATGCTGACTTACATTTCATTTAGCCACTTTCCACATAAAAGTCTGTTCCTAAAAATATTTCAGTTGTTATAAACATATGATGAAGGACCATGCTACATAATTCTTGAGATATTTTGTTCAGACTGGAAATGAAAATGTTCTTCTTTCTGCTTCTTTGAATATTTGTTTATTGTTGAACAACCTTGTCACATATACTGGTGAAGTACTTGGATGAGCTATTTATTCATGGACTTTGGATTAAGAAATTCTGCCTCAACAATTTTATGATTATTAATCATTCATGCCTAAAGTACACAGGGTATGAGTAATCCAGCAATGTTCATGAAGTGGAACTCATAATTCTAACTACCAATGACATATCACATAAAGTTACTTGTTCTATGTAGGCACCAATTTGGTATTCAATTACCTGTGCTAAAACAGTTATTTACACATCAAATTTATTAATATGAAATAATCATGCAAAATACTAAGATCTACAAAAGAGAATATAATGTTCAGATTTTACCTGCTTCATATTTGAAGCATACAATTTACTAAGGTTTAAAAAATGATAACATGCATCTACTTACTTTCAATGAAATCCATTTTGCAATGTAAAAAAAAATGTATATATGTACATAAATTTGCAAAAAATCATTGCAATTACCAGATGTAGAAACACTATTTTGTGAAATGCGACAACAAAGTCCATAAACAGCATTGTAAGGCATGCCAGCATACAAATTCATTGTAAAACAACTGCCTTTTGCTATTGAACAATAAAAGCTAACAACAAACAATGAAGGAATTCAATAATTCCTTTAACTTACAGTGTTTGAGATGAACCTACATTACAAATGTGATGCTGAACACTCAAACAATCCATTTTTAAATATCTCAGACTCAGCTGAAGGCAAATGCACAGCATTATTTATGAAATTTATAAATGGAATAAACTAGTTTTCATACTTTTAAAACAAAAAAGTAATACAAAGTATGTGTATGACTTCTCCTTTCTGCAATATATGAAGCCAAATAGGCTTGGTACAGTTTCATTTTCACCTCTTTTTAGTATCCATAAATGCACACCATAAGAAATTTCCATTTTTCTGAAAATAGTATACTACAGCCAACTTCCCAAACTATACAGGTGAGATAATGATCACCCGGGGAGTGTACTGCTTAATCAAACTGTTACATCAGCCACGATTCTAATTTCTTTACCATTTACTCACCTACTTATGATTATATTATAGTAGGTAATTCTTTGAGAATGTAAAGAAAATAAGTTACTTTCATTAAAATATGCTAGAGTAAGAAAGTGATTTTAGATTTAGCTGTCACTCTCATTCATGAACTTTTAACAAAATTCAATTGAAGTTTTTACAAAATAAGACAGTACAGCAGTTAATAAGTCAAAAAAAGAAGCTTTTAGCACATTATACACAGTACAAAAACAAAGCCTTCAACATATTCATACAATAATACAAATAATAGCATTATAAAGGTATCATAATGCATAGGCTAACTAAGCAAACTACAGTTCTGCTTACAAAGCTGAAAAGGCAGGAACACATACATGGGCTGATGAGCCAGATGGATGGACATGTATGTGCATACACTTTTGGGATGGTGGAGCAGATGGACAAACATGCATGCGTACACACAGCAGATGGCAACCAATGCGAAGTGCAGGACGAATCACTGTTGATTTTGGGCTGAAGAAACTTGTGCTTATGTGGTACACCTCTATCAGGGCTATATATCTAAAAAGCTAATATGTACACTTTGTCAAAGTGTTTAATATAGCTTCTTTGTGATTATACTAGGGAATTATGAAAACACCTTTATCCCTTGGTCTTTCAAAAATTTGTTACCAGTAAATTAACTTGAATCAAATATACTCATACTTTAAAGGTTTTGCAATTAAAGTATGACCATAAATGTATCTGATATTTCTGACTAATGAACTAAATTAACATTTCTAAGGTAAATAAAAGATGAGGATGATTAAAAAAGTTACTAGCTTCTGCAATGTATCCCAATGATTCAGAACCAGCAAATAAGTAAGACTGACAAAACAACAAATTAAGCTATGAGTAAACTAAGAGGCCACATGATAATTAAACCCATTTAATGACCTTTACAGCAGGTACATAAAAGGCCCAGAGATGAAATTTTTTCTGAATCAACACCTCACAATTCTCTCTCCATCTGTTAGTTATGTTACCTTACAATCTCTTAAGCAATGATAATTGTTCATCATGAGACATTGAATGAGCCCTTATCTGTGTATGTGACACCTACGAAAGTTTTGTACCTCAAACATACTCCAGTGACTCGTCATGCACTTCCATGGTCAGGGTGAAGTGGGTATACGAACTCTGGCGCTTGTGCAGTCGCTTCTGTAAAACAATAAGTACCAAAGTGATATAGATGACAAAAAAAATCTTAACCATAAACCTCTAACATAATCTGATTATAACAAAATTAATGCAGAGAATCATTCAAAACTAAACCTTAAATCTTTCACAATTCTACCTAAATTCATCAATCATTTTAGTAAGAATACCCAACCCAGACAAAGAAGAAAGGAACTACCAATATTCACAGGAAATAATTAGGTAAATATATTATCAAACTTTGTAAGTCATGAAAAAATCAAGATACAAGCAAATAAGACATTATTATATAATACAATTCATTGTACAACCCTGATCAGGATGAATTTTCATTAACTGTTAGGGCACCTGAGGAGATTCCTGTACCTTCAGCACTGAGGCATGGCTACATGCAGATTTTTTTTTTTTTTTTTTCCCCCCCCCCCACCACATAGGAGTAGCACTTCAAAGTAAGTACTGTTGTTTGTATTGAACATTATGGTATGAAAATTATAAATTCATATATAAAGCAAAAAACATTACACCACAATTTTTTACAAAACTGGAACTATTTGAAACTACTCATGGGTGTCTTATTAATAATGACACTGCCAAACTTGTCACCAGAACATCATGTGAGAAGAAATAGAAAAGAACAAGCTATATATTTGGCCAATTTGAAATTTGCTTTCAAGTACATGGAAAGCGTGATGTTTAGAAAAATATATACAAATACATTTAATCCAAGCTAGAACATGGTACAAAATTATGGTCTCTTCTCTTTAATAATCATGCAGAATTGTAGGTCACCGGAAACAACAAGAAAGGTACTAGAGCTAAGTGGAAGGGTTAGGAGTACAGATGGGAATCCCTTATCAGCGCACTTAGGAACAAAGAGGGATGAAGGGAGACAACCAAACGTGCATTCCTAAGAGGTCATAATGATGTTGATACAGAACAGTTCTCTGAAGCTGAAAAAGAAACCAGAACGAGAAGGTACTACTGAAAGTTAGTCCGGGAAAGAGATTTAAGCATGTGTGGAACCGAGCTGTGGGCACATGGAATAAGCTTAATGAGCTTAAGAGAGGTAATTGAAAGTAACGACGAAATATGTAAATGCCTTTACAACAGAAATGCATCGGTAAGTGGTGAAGCCCCTTAAGTGTAATGCTTCCTCCCCATATGTACCATCAGACTGACACAAATGACTAATAACATAACTTTCAAGATTCTTAAAAGATATGACAAGTTGAGCACCAGCTTTTTAAGTGAAATTAAATATATTTCACAAGCTGAGCACCAGATTTTTAAGTAAAATTATATATATTTCACAAATTGAGGGCTAACCAAGAGACAAGCTTTCAAACTACTTGTATCCCTTATGAACACCACTTTCAAATACTTTCACTTCATCACCATTCAGGTTGCTCTTAAACTGCAAAGTCCAACATCTAATAGAAATAAGAATCTTATTTCTACTCATATTGCTTCCCAGACTCCTCCTAAAAACACATCAAAGCAACCTTCTATTGTAGCCAATTCCTCTAAATAACCCTTTAAGTTCTATACAGATGCTGCAAACAAAGGACCTGCTCAGTCTTGCTATGTATCCCACATTTTGAATTTTTCATGCTCATTTGAAGGAACCAATGGTTCTCTTATTCACTATATACATGAAGAGATGCCCCACATTACCTGAAACACTACCAGCCTATATTTGTATCTACAAGGCTCAGCTGCCCGTAGAAAACTATAGTGAGAGGGGTACACTACTTCTACACTAGCCCTGTTCTACTGCTACCTAATGTAAGCAGATGAGATTTTGTGGGGTTCACATGATGGTAAAAGCAAGTTGGGAGGAGGAAATTGAAAGCGAAGGGTGATGCAATGGGTCATTGGGCAAGATGCAGATTTAAATGAAAGCAATGCACCAAAATATAAATGCCTAAATATCACACTATGTTTTAAATGTCTAAGGCATGCTGGGTTTATATGGCTGCTGATGTTTAAATGTCTCATATTTTTTCAAATGTTTCAGTTTGTTTTTGTTTTTTTACCTAATTAGGACTGAAAGCTACCAGAACATTAGTAGCAGTAGTCTGCAAATGTCACCCATCTCACTGATCTTACATAACATGCCATACAAAGAAACATCTAAATCCACTGTGACATTACACAAACTTGAAGTACTCTCATTCTTCAAAATTTTCACACAACACCACATCCGTTACCTCCAATACAAAACCTCCAAAAGCATTCATAATTTTTCCATGTGCACCAAATAGTCAAGACTTCCTAAAGAACTTTCCTATAAACTTCATCTTATGAGTTCACAAAACTTAAAATGTTGCATGCACTTTATTCTCTTCAGAATTTTCTCAACTATGTGCATAGATCTGGCCCACACATCCACACTTTTCTTAAGACCAAATGATCTTCACTTACATACAAGGGGCTCACTGATACTTTTCATACAGTCATTCACAATCCCTACCAATTACGCCTGGGAGACTTATTTCTCCTTCTTACTTTGAAGGAAATCATTACCCCTTTCATCCAGTCATCATACCAATTTTCCATCCTTCTATATACACTCCACAAACTAATTTAACATCATTTTCACCTCAATTTTTCACTGTCTCACTCACCACTCCATACCCCATTTTTTTCATTCTGTAGGTGTACTATTATTTCTCTCACCTATCGGCTAATCCTTTAGTATCTCAACCCTATACCTATTCCAATTTCTTTATCCAATCCTGAGCACCAACTGCAATGTCTCTTTCACCATCAATCAGTTCTATTGTTATCTACTGCAAATTTCCACCTTTGTAAGAAGCAGTCACTCACACTTCTCTAGTTCTATCTCACTCACCAACCTCTTTTTTCTGATTACAAAAGAATTCAATTTTTTCAATCCTCATTTCATTATTCTCCCTAGGAACTCATCTTCAATTCTTTAATTAATTTATTTATTTATTTATTTTATTATACTTGATCACTGTTTCCCGTGTCAGAGAGGTAGCGCTAGGAAACAGACGAAGAAAAACTCATCCCCCCGCATACACACATATATACATATATGCACACATATGCACCGTACATATATATATATACATATCAACATATACATATATACATACATACACATACACATAC
>JAYMFT010240193.1:0-11062 GCA_038088735.1 Panulirus argus | reverse complement strand
GGGTGATCATTAGTGCTTATGCACCTGGTCATGAGAAGAAAGATCTTGAGAGGCAAGTGTTTTGGGAGCAGCTGAGCTTCAATTCTTTTGTTTGTCCCAAGCATTTTTACTGAAGGTACAGGAATCGGCGTCATACCTTGGCAGCTCTCCCGATATTAAAACTTCCTGCGACTTTCTCTATACTTGCTAATGTTTCCAATACTTCACTAGTATTTCTTCTGATCTCCCATTAACTATATTGTTCGTCCTTACCTGAATGACAAAAATCCTGGGGATTATTTGAGACTACGTCATCAAACTTATCTAGGATGTGTTCTATCCTAGCTCCTGAATAACACAGGTTCTTCCTATTTCTACCCTTCGCACAAAACTCCTGTTCCTGATGTCTGACTATAGAGTCCCCTTTCAGGATGATGCTATGATCGTCCTGTACCTCATCATCTAGTACGCTAAACCTGTTTTAAGTGGACATGCAGGGAATGTGGAAGTAGAATTCCTTCCCCCCTTATCCCAGGGGTATCATTTATGTATATTTTACTTAGGCAGAACTTAGTTGATACAGGTGAGTAACTGCAATATTTTTTATCACCAAAAATAGAACCATGAATACTAAAGGAAGTGATTCATTATTCTTATGCTGAACTTTTTTCACTTATGTGGTGCTTTATATGGGGTAGGAGAGAGTAAGTGCTTGCATAAAACATCATGAGATATGTACCAACTGGGTATGCAGTGCTCACTCATGATTTCTTTCCAAGCTTGAATTCATACTCTTACACTATGCACACTACACGTATATATTATTGACACATCATTTTCCTAGACAGGACTGCTTCTTCATTGCCTAAACATGTAATCACTAATACTAGTATAACTGTTTTATCATTCTAAAAGTAAGTGAGACCTTAGCACTCTCTTGGTGTTTATTTGGGTAAGAGAAAATGGGCACCTAAGGAAGATTTCTCTATGATTATCAGTAACTGTAGATAATGTAATGGCTTTATTATTGCCCAGTTTTTATGACTGCCATGGAAACCCAGAAGGCCAGTTAAAGGTATAATCTAATAAAACTCATAGTATTTCTATGCACCACATCAACAAGTTGTGTGTTTCATTGTCAGAAACATATAGAAGTATTCTAGTGTTTTGTTTTTAGTTCTGCCATATACTAACACATAGCTTTCCTCCTATTCATCTTCAAGTGAAAATTACAATGTGTATAAGTTTTCCTCTTCATCGCTTCATTCATCAGTTACCCCTTGTATCTTGCATATTGTTCAACAGTGGGCATGTATCCATGGCATCATGCCAAATCAATTAACAAGCAACCTCCATGACAATATACAAGTGCCTTAGGTGCATGATTTTCTTTTCTCGCTGTAGTTGGAAGATGATTGTGATATTTATGGGTAATTAGTGGAATCAAACAACTGGGATTTCAGATGAGTCTGGGAGCTACCAAATCTTTACATGATGCCCAGGGATGTGAGCCAAAAGAGCATATGAAGAAATGAGGAGTCAGAGGGTCAACCAGTAGTGAACACCATTACGTTGATGTCTATGTTCCAAGAATTATAAAGCAGATCAGCTCCAACAGTCAGATGGTGATAAATTCTATGCCAACAGATGGACCTGGGCAGAACCAGTAGTCCGCTAACTCTAATAAGGTGATTAGTTAGGGTTAAAAGATATTTACCTCCCTAGAAGGTAGGGGTTTCAAAGGTTTCTGACTCCTGAGAATCCTAGTGGTTCTCTTAAGGATTACTAGACACTGCCCTGGAGAGAAGCAGTTTTTCCTCCTTGAGCACTTACATTTTGGGTCTTCATGTTGTGTGAACCCTATACAAGCTATATCTCATTACATATTTTCATGTTTTATGAATTTCATCTTTACTGCTACAAGGACAGCAGTTTGGATTTAAATATTTATTATATAATGGGAAATTATATTATTTATACCTAAGTAACATATCCTTAACATCGACAGTGGGGGAAGAAGTGATCAGCTCCATTGGACGAGGTGTGTGTGTTCTAGTTGGCATCCACAAGAATGATACCCAGGCAGATATAGAGTTCATGTGAGTTTCTTACAACCAGTAAGTAGAACTTTAATCAGATTAATCCTCATCACTCTCACTGATATGTGCTTATGTGGGCTATATTTTCCAAATGTGTTCACTTCTGTTCCAGTCAGACTGGTTTTCATTATCCTTTCTATTTCAGTCTTGTAGGCAGTTAAGCTAACCCTTTCAGATCAAATTATTCGTGGATATGCTGAAACTTCAGTAATTTGCTTTTCATTAATGCTCATTTGATAATAATTTGCCCACCAACCTTGGTTTAAGAGACTAGAACAAGGGGAAAAAAGTGTGGTCCTTATAATATTCTTTTCTTTTCATTTTTTGTTAGAAATATTTTTATACCCATTTGCATATCCCACCATAGTGACATAGCATCAGGAACAACCAAATCAAAATCCAGTCTTTCAAACACCTCTCTGGGTGTTATGCATAATGTAGTGAAACTAGTGCTAACCATAAATGAGCCAAGCCTCACACACTTTTTCATAGTTTATCTTGACCACTTCATGTACCATACTTCAGCCCACAGACAGCAGGCCACCTCCCATATAATACAACAATCCAGTTCATTCTATCCCAAGCAAACCTCTTACCCTCCTGAATGTTCAAGCTTTGATATCCCAAAGCTTCCTTCACTCCATCCTTCCATATCCTTCTTAGTTTTCCCCTTCCACATCCTCCCTTCTCTTCGTACATGTAGATCATCTCAGATATTCTTCTTTTTCTCATCCTCTCCATATGTCAAAACCATTGCAGCACATCATGGTCAACTCCCTTGATAAATTTTGTTTACTACCACATCTCTCTCTTGTAGTCATTCCTTACACAAACAACCTGCCTCACACTACATATGATCTTGAGGCATTTCACTTCCAACATATCCGCCCTCTTCCATTCTTTTGTGTTCAAGACCCAAAACTCGCATCCTTACAACACTTTAAGGACTACCGTAACTAGAAACATATGCACCTTTTTCCAAAGAAACTCTGAATCCTCCCTTTGCACACTCCTTAATATATCCAGGACTCACCTGTGACTCATTTCATTCCTCATGGTTCCCACTGCTGCTGCATCCATTTGCAGGTACAGTGCCCAAAGCACTCTATTTCTTATAGTTTCTTCCCATTTGAACTTAGACTCAAACCATTTGTGTTATCTTTCTATACCTCATTACCTTACTGTAGTTTACAGTGACTCTCTCCTTTCATGCAAACAAACTCTCTCATCAGTTTTTAGAGTTTCTTTTTGGAATTTGCCACCAGAGCTGTGTCATCTGTAAACAGTAAATAATTCACCTTTCATAAAATAATATATTCTCTGCTTTATTAGATACACCAACATATTCTGTGCGCCCATGATTTAGCAGGAAATATCTAGGAATGAAAAATAGGATCTCACACATGCAGGAGGTTCCTCATCAGTGCTGCCTAAGCTTAGTCAGCCTTACATCTAAATTAACCTTAGCGTAACAGTTTCCTTACAGTTTATTCTCCCCTAAGGAACAGTTATCAATGAGCTGGACATTTTCATCCATTTTAGCAGGGGCTTTGTGAAGTTATGGCAGTAAAAACATACGGGTTACCAGTGATGTGGGGCAGACAATGACACTATATAGCCTTTGGTTTCTTTATCAGTAACACACTTTAGGTGTGGCTACAGCATCAAAATACCTGTTTGTAACTTTACTTCAAGACTGATATTTTATCTGTGCTTTTATTCACAAAGAAATAAATGTGTGCGAAAGGAGAAAGTTGAGAATAAATGTGAATAATGGCAAGGTTATTATGTTTAGCAGTACGAAGAGACAAGATAGTTGTGGTGTGAGTTTGAATAGAGAAAATTTGGAGGAAGTTAAATATTCTTGATACCGAAGAGTGGACATGGTGATGAAGGGAATCATTCAAACTAAGTTGAGTCACTGGGTGGGTGGGGGTGTGAAGGTCATGGGGCATTGAGGAGTGTGGAAGGATAGTTATACCAGAGAGGGTGAAGATGGGTACATTTGAAGGTGTAATGTTCCTGAGAGTGATATGGGGATGCGAGGCATAAGCTTTAGATAAGAATGTATGGAAGAGGGTTAATGTGTTGGAATGAAATGTTTGAGTACAATATGTGGTGTGAGGGGGGTTGATCGAGTAAGGAACGTTATGGTAAGATAGAGGTTTGGCGGTAAGAAGAGTATGGTTGAGAGAACTGAAGAAGTGTGCAGAAATGGTTTTGACATATGGAGAGAATGAGTGAGATGAGAAGAGGTTGACAAAGAGGATATTTTGTCTGAAGTGATGTGGATATGGAGAAGAGGAGACTGAATTGGAGATGTAAGGATGGAGGTAATAAAATGTTGAGAGGTCAGTACCTGAATATGCAGGAGGATGAAAGGCATGCATGGAATAGAGGGGATTGGAGCTATAAGTTATACAAAGGATGACTTGCTGACATTGGATTGAATCAAGGCATGTGAAGCAGCCATCAGAAACCATAAAAGAGTCTGTGTTGCGTGGTTGTGGATGGGGGCTGTGGTTTCAGTGCATTACACGTGACAGCTAGAGAATATACACAAGCAAAGTAGTCCCTTTCTCTGTCTGTTCTTGGTGTTACCCTGCTAATACACACATGAATATAAATATTGAATATTAATAAAAAAAAAGCTATGGTTTTGTCTCCTGTAACTAATCACTTATGGCAAACATAATTTTAGGTACCTTAAATTGGATTATATCCAATGGCAAAAGAGTAGGTGCCTCAGATAAAAAAGTTAGGAAAATTTTTATAATATAATGAAAACTGAGAAGAATGTTTGGATTATGAACAAAGAAAAACTACAACTGACCAGCATTGCACGCTTGACACTCATGACATTCATTACATGTATGATCCAAAGTGCAAGAAAAGGCAATTTCAGGAAAACAATACATAAAAGAATTAGTACGGCAAATAACAAAATAGGTTTTGGGGGTTGTTAACATAATTTGTAGTCCTCGTACTTCATATTTCATGTGTTGACTTGGATGGAGTTTGTCCTGGGCTTTGCTGGGGTGGTTAGCTTTCCTGACCATGATGCATTCAGGGGCCATCCGGGATTGAGCACATAGGTTTGAATCCTGGATGTGTAATTCGGTCCACAGTCAACCCAGCTTTTTGTCCTTCTCTAAGAGTTGGTTGATGAACTGCGTACCTGGATTAGGTTAAGGTATATATATACTGGAACCTCTCTATATATGTGTATTAGAGTTATGCCATTTTTAGAATAATGCACGTGGTTCATTTACACCTTTATATTTATTTACACGAGTTAATGTTTGGAATAACATGATCATTATTGGGCTGGAAGTATGGTGGTGTGGTATTGCCAGTTTCATACGATAGGCATGCATATGCTTGGTGCGGATGCAATCTGCAGTCATGGAGTGCTTCAGTATATTTTATATTGCATGTGTTTTGGGTCTTGTATGGTGCCACTAAAGGTCAAACATTTTGAGAGAGGTGAACAAACAGCTAATAATTTGTGCCCTTGGACTTAGTGAATCTGTTTTACAAACCATTTGTGATAGTGCAGAGATCAAGATGAGTGCCAAGAGTGGAATAGCAATCAGTGCATCAAAGACCTCGTATTCCCAAAGTTTAAGTATGGAGAAAATAGAATGAATGTTGAGTACATGGATTAAGCACCAAACTCATGATGAGAATGTTCCCATCAGCATATTTGTGACATAGGCAAAGGCTCAGAATATATATGATGACATGGTAAAAGGAGAAGGAGCAGGGAAGAAATTTCAAGCAAGTCCTGCTTGGTTTGCAAATTTTAGAAAATGCTGCAACTACTTCAAAATTGGGTGCATTTGCTTCTGCTGATGTTGTTGATGCCAAAGATTTCCTTGGAATCCTCATGACCATCATCAAGGAAGGTGTTTATTCTCCTAAGCAGATTCTTAATATGAATAAGTGCATTATTTTGGAAGAAAATTCCTTCTAGAATGTACATTTCCACTGAAGAGAAGACTGCTCCAGGATTCAAAGTTTGTTATTTTCTGCTTTTATGAATAGCATTCATTCTGCAGTCTGTTTATTATAGTATTCTGTATTTCCTGGTACATGTTTACTGTAGTTTTTCACTGGTATAATATTTGATATTGTTTTATTGATAATTTTCTTTTTTTTAACTGCACACATCAAAATATTAGCTAAATTCAATTGTGTATTTATGATTGTTATTTCTGATTATCAGACTTTACATAAGGATATTAATGAATAGGAATGTTTTGTTTGCAGAGTCAGGAAGATTCTCAACACTCGATTGTTTGAAGATAAGAATGGAAAACGATGGCAACTGGGGGTTAAAGATGCTGGCTTGGAGGTTCTCAGTGTTTCTCAGGTCAGTCTATCTATCTATCTATATCTCTGATGTGTATTCCCTCTGGGAGCTCCCATCAAGGGGTGGCCATGGCAAAAGAGTCTCCACTTATCCCTGACCTTACATGCCTCCCTCGCATACACCTTTCCATACATTTTTCCACCATTTCTCTCCCTCCAGTATTCTTCCACCATATTTACCCATGTCACCAGTGGTCAACTTCTCACTGCAACCCTTTTAATTGTACTATCAAGCATTTTTTCTTGTAAACTCCCAGTCTTGCATTGGAATTTAGTGTTTAATGAACAGGAACAGGTGGATAGCAATGAATAGTTTGTGAAGGATTTAAAAATGAAATATGTTGGTGTATTTGAGGAAGGTTTGGGCACATACACTGGAGGGAAGGCCAAAAATTTATGTAGATGATTGTGTAAAGCCAAAATTTTAGAAAGCTCGCGTACTGCTTTTTCTTTGAGAGAGGCCACAGACGTAGAATGGGACAGGCTAGTGGCAAATGGAACACTCACACCAGTGGAAAGCTCAGAATGGACCACTCCGATAGTGGTTGTGTCCAAGTCATCCTCGCAAGTTAGAATTTGTGGAGACTTCAAAGTGACGGTAAACTTGGTGTCTGAGAAGGACACATTTCCGGTTCCAAAAATAAATGACATGTTGACCAATTTGGTTGGAAGTAAGTCATTATCAAAGTTGGACTTGAGAAGTGCTTATCAACAGATGTTATTGGATGAAGAGTCAAAGAAGTATTGTGTGATAAACACACACACACACGGTTGCTCAATTATAACAAACATATTACCCTTAGGGGTCAAGAGTGCACTTGAGATTTTTCAGAGAAATGTACAGTTTATTGAGAGAGACTCCACACACTGTCGTATATTTAGATGATGTGATCACTAGAAGCAATGAAGCAGAACATAAGAGCAAACTTGACCAAGGTGCTAAAGAGGTTAAATGAAAAAGATTTGAATATGCATTTTGACAAATGTGAGTTTTTCCAAAACAGTTTGAGTTATTTGGGACACTGAATTGATGCTCAGGGCATTTATGTACTAGAAAGTAAAGTATAAGTAATTGTGGATGCACTAACACCAGCATATGTGCAAACATTGTGATCTTTCTTTGGAGGTATAAATTTTTATAAGTTTCTCAGAATCCTTTAGTGCTTGTACCATTGTATGTGTTGTTAGGGAAGAGGGTACAATGGCAGTGGTTGCAACCACAAGGAGCTGCATTTACAAAAGCAAAGCAGATGTTATTTCTGGTGAGGTTTTGGTACATTATGATTCAGATAGGCCTCTTGTTTTGTCATGTAATGCATCATCATATGGTGTAGGGGAAGTGCTAGCACACCAAAATGAAGATGAATCAGAATAACCTATAGCTTTTGCTCCAAGCTCACTAAATGATGCTGAGAAAAATTATGCATGAACTGACAGGGAGAGTTTGGCAATTGTTTGGGGTGTGCCATTTTCATAACTATGTGTATGGAAGATCATTCACATTAGTCACAGACCACAAGCCTATAGTTTCACTTTTACATGAACACAAGGCTTTGACCAGTATGGCTAGTGGGAGAATACAGTATTGGGCCACTTGCTGCTTATGATTACTAGTTGAAATTCAGAAATGTTTGTGACAATGCAAATGTTGACCTGTTGAGTAGGTTGCCATTGGTGGAGAAACCAGCATCAGTAGCACTCCTCACAGATACCATATTGTTGTTAGAGCATAATGAAGATTCACCAGTTGCAGATAAACACAGTAGGAGATGGACAGCACATGCATGACTCAATATATGCTAAAGTTTTGTTTTTTATCAAGAATGGTTGGTCAGAAGCTACTCATGTTCCAGAGTTTAATTCCTTTTATGTGTGGAGAGATGAATTTAGTACAGGTGGAGGTTGCATAATGTTGGGGAACAGGGTAGTGGTTCCTCCAGCAGGGCAGTAAAGACTCAACCAGGTATCTTCACAATGGAGTGGATAGTAGAGCCTATGTTTGGTGGCCTAATTTAGATAGGTATATTGAACAAATGGTAGAAACTTGTAAGATTTGTCATGTAAATAGAAATAAACCATGTGTTGCACCCCTTCATGTGTGGACATACCCTAATAAGTCATGGGTGAGAGTACATGTAGATTTTGCAGGACCATGTATGGGGTATATGTATTTGGTTCTCTTTGATGTCTATTCAAAATGGTTAGAGGTAAGAATTATGAATAATACATCAGCACTTGCAACCATTGCTGAGTTAAGGGATATTTTTACCACTCATGGGTTGCCCTCAATGTTGGTTAGTGAAATGGAAGCCAGTTTACCAGTTATGAATTTGGCCAGTTTATGCAGAAAAATAGGATTGACCATGTTACTAGTGCTCCTTTTCACCCAAGCTCCAATGGAATGGCTGAAAGAGCTGTTCAAACATTCAAAAATGGGCAAAAGAAAATGCAAAAAGCAGACCTAAAGACAAGGTTGTCTAGGTTCTTACTCAGATGTTCACCACAGTTTGTAACTGTTAATACCCCAGCAGAGTTGCTGATGGGTAAAAATCTACAGGCACCCCTTGACCTTCTGCAACCAAACTTGAAAGAACAGGTAAAATGGAAACAAGAAGAATGATAGAAATATAATGATAAAGGCAGACCTTTTAGGGAATTTAGGGTAAATAATGAAGTGTTTGTGGAGAATTATAGTGGTAGGGGAGCTCTTTGGATACCAGGAGTGTTACTAGAAGTAACTGGACCCCAGTCATATTCATATAAGATAGAACTGTGTGATAATAGAGTTGTCAGGAGATATGTTGATCAAATGAGATTTAGAATTGTAAAGTTGTCAAGAGTGTTGTCAGGAGATATGTTGATCAAATGAGATTTAGAAGTGTAAAGTTGTCAAGAGTAGGGAGCTCTAAGGGAAGTAAGCATACAGGAATGGGGTGAGGATGGTATGAGTGACACACAGCAGGATACAGGACATGAGTTTGGTAAGTTGTGAGTCAGGAACCTGTTAAAACACTTCAAGATCAAAGAGAGGGTAATGTCAGTTTTCCAAGCCAAGTAGAGTCTGACATATGCAGGGAGAGACCTGGAGCAAGTTAATCCTGTATGGTTCCATCAGGAAGCCCAGTGACAATGAAAGCAAGGTCTGGAAGAGTCATGAATAAACCTATGAGAATAGATTTGTAGAATGTGGTTTCTTATGACCTCACCCTTCCCCCTTCCTTTAAGGATGTAAAATCAGCTCATAGGCCCATTAGATCAGAAATCATCTAAAATAATGGCCTCTTTTAACAGAGATTTAGGTTAGACATAGATCCCCTTACCATCTGGCTAACATCTGACAGATGACGGCCACTTGATATTGTCTCCTTTCCATTCAGCAATGGTCTAAATACCAACCACAGGTCTATAACAACCTAAAATATATTTACATTATCAAAATAGGCATGTGCTCTCTAAACATTTACATATAACATAATATTCTCCAAATACAGTGCTATTCCTCTATTTATCTCACTTGGTCAGTTGTATGTAAATATACTGACCTGAGTTTTACAACATAATTCCTTGAAATCACCAAGATGTGGACAGATAACCTTATACATTTACCAGACAAGCATTATACAACATCCTAGCCAAAACTTAAGATCAGAGAGAGAGAGAGAGAGAGAGAGACAACAAAACACTCCAATGATTTTTCTCTTGTATACAAGTAATTTCCCTTAATTTTTTCTTATATGTTATATTTGTTTCTTAGTCTCCAATAAATTGTAACATTAGTAAAGATACATATTATTAATTTATACACAATCAAATAAACAAAATTTCCCATTTTAGCATACAGCAATCAAACTTTTCAGAAGATTTTATTTTATAATGCACCTTACATATAATACTAAACAAAATATAATGAGTAACTGAAACAGTTATTGGGAAAGGGGAGATAACTGTAACAGGCGGTAATATTAAGGAGTACAATATTGTATGTAATACATTGTATTTCCTGTTTGTAGTACTTAAATTATTCTTTATTTCTGTAATATAGCAAGGGATTAGTAAATTTCTTGATAATGAACAAAGTACAAATGCCAGTACAGTAATCCCTCAATTTAATGGACTGATAGGGGGAAGGGGGTGTCGGTTAATATACAATATACATTTCACATGCTTTCTTCTAATTCCTCTATCACTTGATGCCATATGGAATAGTAAGGATTGCAAAATTATTTGATAAATAAAGTCACAGTTTTCTTTATACAACCTGACTGCATGATAGCTTAAGGCAGACTGAGACCAAAACAAAGCGAGTATACCCCCACGCTACCAAAAACAAGTGTGATATGAAGTGCGCATGGTGTGGCTTTTTTTTTTATGTATTTTTTTCAGTTATCAATTAAGGTATTATTATTTGCCCAGTCCACTTAATCCAAAGTCCATTATACCGGGATCCGTTAAATCGAGGGAAGCATTGAGAAGTTTTTATCATGGGTGTAAGGCATGTGTACGAGTAGGAAAAGAAGAGAGTGACTGGTTCCTAGTGAAGGTTGGTCTGCGTCAGGGGTGTGTGATGTCCCCATGGTTGTTTAATTTGTTTATGGATGGGGTGGTTAGGG
>JAYMFT010240182.1:0-11063 GCA_038088735.1 Panulirus argus | reverse complement strand
TCTCTCTCTCTCTCTCTCTCTCTCTCTCTCTCTCTCTCTCTCTCTCTCTCTCTCTCTCTCTCCCTCTCCCTCCCTCCTCCGCAGCTTTGTATCCCAACTATTTAGTATATTTGGCTCTTTTTCCTCACTGATTTACAGACCTCCGAACGGTATACTAGTAAACCTCTTCCGTATAGTGTGCAATCATCCTCTCATTAACAGGCGAACCTCGTACTTTGATTGTAAACACCCTCAAGATAATGTACAGTCGTAAATTTACGATCACCTTCACAGTGTTTTACAAAAATAAACAACCAAACATCGGTTTACAGTCACCGTTTCATTAGTTTACAATCAACCTTACAATAGTTTACAGTTTACGGTCAACTTTGTGAATTGCAAAACTCTTTTTTCCATGATTAACAAGCCCCTTACCGCCTCCACCACCATTGCTACTACTACTACTACTACTACTACTGCTTCTTTACAAAACCCGTTACATTAATCAGAAGTTCCCCCTAGCAGTAATTTACAGACCCCTTACGTTAATTGACTCTTTCCATCACGGAGTCTTTAATCTTCGGGTCCTGCGCATTCTGCTCTATTACTCTTGCCGGGAAATTGTTTCTCTCTCTCTCTCTCTCTCTCTCTCTCTCCTCCGTCATTTACTAATTACGTCATCCAACAGTTCCCTCGCCCTGATATTAAACTCGTATCCTTCTGCCTTTCAGGACTCAGTCGTCCCATTCCTTGCATTCCACTCTGTTCGGTCGTCTGACACCATTTCCATGACACCGTGGTTGGCAGACGATGTTGATGCCATCATTTCCATGACACCATGGTTGGCAGACGCTGTTGATGCCATCATTTTCATCATCATCATCATCTTCATCAACACTTATCATCACTATCTTCGCTATCATTACTAACACCAACACATTCGTCATTTCCACATCGCTGCTGCCACCATCACTACCAACGATACCATCATTGCTACCACTGACACCACACCAGTGCTGCTACACTCGCTAACCACTACATCAACATAATCGTCGTCACAGTCCTTCATCACCTTCACCCTCCTTCACTATCGCGGATCATTTACCACTAACACTTTCCCTGCCATTCTCTTCACCACCACCATCCTTCAGCAGCTATTTCTCCACCACCCACATCACAAGTGTTCATAGTTCTTCATCGCCTCCACTCTTCTCCACCTTCAGGAGCGTTTTTCACCACCACCGCCACCACAAACACCACCAGTCTTCCTCACCATCGACTGTATTCACCATGGCCATCGCTTCTCACTATCCCCAGTGTTCTTCACCCTTCCCTCCCTTTTCCATCCCCTCCAGCGGAACAATAACCTGCTGCTACTCAGCTTATGAAGTAATCCTTTCCAGGAGAACACTGGGGGAGGGGAAGGGGGGGCTTTTGGGGGTGATGCCTTGGGGAGGGGGGTGATGGAGGGAGGGACTTAATAACGTAAAGGTTAGGTTATTGCCGAGGCTGTGTTGGAGGGGGGGGGGGTAGGAGGAGGAGGAAAGCAAGAGAAGGATAAGGGAGGGGCGGTTGGTGAGGGCTTCCTGAGTATGAAGCGCCCACCACTGTCACCACCACCACTACCACCACCTACAACAGCAACATTCACCGCCTGTACCCTATCACCACCATCCCCATCACCGTCTCCACCACCACCACCACCACCACCACCAAGCACCGCCAGCGGCAGCAGCCAGACTTTATATATATCACGTAATGAAGACACACCACCCGGAAACATTTTCGTAATCACACTGTAATCTGCTACAGATCCGGGACATTTGCTGCTGCTGCTGGTGGTAATCCCAGACCCCCAGGGCTGGCAGGACACAGGCTAGCTGGCAAGCGACATGTGCCCTGCTCTCTCACCTCGAGAGAAACGCAACCTTTCAACATTACTGGTATTGTGTGTTGTTTGTTTCTCATTATTATTCTTTTCAGTCTTCCTGATGCTCTTACCGTGTCAGTCCCTTGTGTAGCGCAAGAGGTAATCTCTACCTGCTTGCAGTGCGAGTTGACGTTAGAATGGCGCATGATCCCTCTCTCTCTCTCTCTCTCTCTCTCTCTCTCTCTCTCAGGAAATTGCAACCTCGACAGTGTTTTATTATGGCTCTAGAAAGCTGCGTTTGTTCTTGCACCTTTGGTGTGTCTCGTCTTTTACGTTGCGTCGTCCTGTGTCCGTGTCGTACAGTACGTGTATCATCCTGTACCTCAGGGTCGAGACAAGGAGTCCGTGCCATCGTCAACAAGGGTCGTACCGTCGTAATCAAGGGTCGGGACCGTCGTGTTGAAGGGTTGTACCGTCGTGATCAAAGGGTCGTACCGTGGTGCTCAAGGGTCGTGCCGTAGTGTTGGAGTGGTCGTATCGTACTCAAAGGGTTAACGGCCATACGAGCCTGAATTGCCGTGGGACTTTCCTTGGGGGAGGGGGGGGAGGTGTAGACTTATGACTCGGATGCACTGTCTTGCACCGAATGCACTTGACTTGCTCACACGGATTCCCCTCGTGATGTGCGCAGACTCACTGCATTCGTAAACTCGCGTTCGGCGGCCGACCGACACGCACTCGCTCCACGCGCTCATGACTTGTATTTGTTTGCGTGATCTTTGACCTTAGCGGCAAGGGTCAGGTCAGATTTCAGGTTTATCATTCGCGAGGGTAGAGTCTTTGTGTTCAAGGGTCGTACTGTCTTGTTCAAGGATCGTAGCGTCGCGCTCGTTGGTCGCACCTTCGTGGTGAAGTGTCATATACCTGCACGTTCAAGGGTCGTGCCGTAGTTCTCCAGGGGTTGTGTTGTGTTGCTCCAGGGTTCAAAAGGTCAGACGAGCAAGGGCAGCCAGAAATTCCATTTCCTCGAGACCCAACAAGTTGGAAAACGCGTGTGCAGACAGGCAGCATAACGACCTGAACTTTCAACTAGGGGGTGGGGGGGATAATAGACCCCCTCCCCTCCACCTGAAGTCTAATTAGAAGGCAATTGGAGGTCATTACAGGAAGGAGGGAGTGTGGTGGTGCTGGTGGGGCCGCCGTAGTCTGCAAGGGGGTCAGCTGTATGATTAAGTTTGCCCGTACGTGCGTGTTCTCTTGGCTTTTAATGAAAACGATGACAGATAATAATGGGCTGCAGTAATGCCGTGAGGGGGAAATACGCACACACACACACACACCAGTACACCCAGACACATGACACAGTACACATCACACCTCGCATGACTGCCTGCACTGGTCTTCTGGCCAGAACCAACATTCTTGTCTGCCTAGAACCCTTATGCATAAGGCAAGAAGAATGCTTGAGCCTCTTGGTGCAATCGTGAGAATGAATATCCAGGAAGTTCCCCGCCCGTCACTCTCACGCCTTCAGTCGTCTGCTCATGAATCACCCATGGACACACTTACGCCCTCTGGCATCCACACCACCCACGTACACTCACCTACGTATTACTCCCACTTACAGCAGTGGGCTTTTCTTAGCCTCACACCTGGAACTGTTTTACTCGTCGGCAGACGTTACCTGGAAGCCACTGGGCTTGTTCAACCGGCCACCGTCTTGGTTTTCCTGGGATTCGCCAATCACGGCATCCTTCTTTTGAGTGTTTACTTTCACCTCTGGTCTCTCCCGTTTCCACCCGCTCACACTTTTTTTTACCAGTACGTTTACATTCCCATCGTGTGCGAGTCTTGCTGTTTTCTTCTTAAGTAACTTATCATTTGTCTCCCAGTTGTTCACGTTATAAGAAAAGACAAATAACCACTTGATTAATCCACGGTGATATGTCTCCTTTTTACCTCTAATTCATTATATTCAGCGGAGAATATATTCGCATATATTCGTTATTAATGATTCTGCTGAGAATATATGGTCGTGGGATTATCTCGAACTCCTGAAGAAGATGCTTCATGTTATTTCGATGAGTGATTTGAGACACATTGTCGGTCCTGATGTTCCTAGCAGCTGACGAAGCATAAAGACGACAGAGCCAACCAGCCAACCACATGGCAACCAAAAGCAGATCTCTTATGGAACCCAAGTGCCGTCTCACTGAATCGTATAACGAAATTTAACTAACGTTCCAGTGTCCGTTTTCACAAAAGGGACGACCCATTTTCTGTGACGACAAACATGGCGTCTCATTTTCTGTGTGGAGTCCAAAGAAAACGCATAGTTTTTTTTTTCTGTGGTAGCCACAGACAGTACCCGTTGAGACAAAGAAGAAAAAAAGAATGCATTTCCTTCACAGCACTTGGGATTACCTGGCCGGGTAATGGCGCTGGTGGTGTCGTTGTTGGGGATCTCGTCAGCGTGGTGGCGGCTCCGATGACCTTTGCCTCCCTCCCTCCGCCTTCTCCATCCCCACCACCACGCCCTTGTCTCATCCTTCATCATTATTCCTTCCCCCACCACCATCCTCCACGCGCAACCAACCGTGCCTTCTATACATCTTTTACCCCCCTCCCCCCCCTCCCCCTATTTTCTCCTTGCCTTGCGCTACCTGCCCTAAAGAAACATTTGCTCTCGCATACTTTCCTTAACATCCCTTCCCACCGCTGCTGCTGTACACCGCTGTATGACTCCTGACAGCTGCTGCTACACACCACATACCCTCCCCTGCATATCTTGTATACACGTTGCATACTGTGCACTTGCACCAAACGTATACTTCTTGCTTGCCTCCGTTGCAGACCTTTCTGCTCCTTGCCTTCGCTGTATACTCCTTACTTACTTCCTTTGTGCTCTTCTTGCTTCCACAGTATACGTCCAGCCTCTACTGTGTGCTGCGCAGACGCATTGACCTTTAACCCTTGAACGCAACGGTACGACCTTTGGTTATGATGACCTGGCCTTCTGCCTGACCATTTTAAAGGGGTCAGGTCAGGGGTTCAGGAGATCACACCCAAGGGTTCCTACCGTCGTGCTCACGTGCCGTACCGTCGTGTTCAAGGATCGTACCGTCGGGCTGAAGAGGCTGAGATAAAACACGTACCGCAAACGCCACACAGCATGGGTAGATTGTATCATGCAAATTGTATATGGTACAATGTTAAATCATGTTAATATGCCCTAGTGATATTTTCCTTGAGTTTTTCGTGATTGAAATAATTGAGTAATTCATTTTTCCAGAGAACATTGACGAATATTGACCCGAAAAAAGCTAAGGTGAATATAAGAAACACACATCATATAAACCATGAAAATTTTAAAGATACGAAGTATCCTCTTGCAGTGTATGCATGAATGAATAAATGACTATTAAGATGTACATGGCATATTTATTTTTGTAATTATCCCAAAACCTTTTTCTTTGTTTCCTGCTGGCCAAGACTGCGCTACATACAGTAGCAGGGAAATATAGACTCCCTCGGCGTGAGAAGTCTGTGACTTTTCACTTGCGGTGTAACCTTTAGCAGGAAGAGCCCGGTAACACCCAAACATGACATATTAGTAGAGGAGGATACAGCTATTTGGCATATATATTGTGTGGAAAATGCTTCTTTTGCTCGAGAGAGAGATTCAGTAATCAGCGCAATGGGATCGACTTCCCAGGCGAGAATTTAAGTGACAGGATGAAGGCCAACTATTAAACAAGGCAGGGAGGTTGACCTCCGTCACCCTGGGACCGGCAGAAACAGGTCATCGCATGTCATGGTGCCAAGGGACAGGGTCACCGGCCATTAAATTATCGGATCTAACGTGTTGTGTGTGTGTGTGTGTGTGTGTGAGGGGTGGGGTGGGAGGAGTGGGGTGGGGGTTGGTGTTAAGGTAGGTCAGGCAGGCAGGCAGGCTTGAAACTCAGCTGGCGGAGGTCAGCAGTGTAGGGAAGATCGGGTCGGGAAATGTCAGGTCATTAGGAAATGTCAGCCCAGGACTGGCATGTGTTGCTTTGCGTCACGACGGTACGCCCCTTTAATGCGACGGTACGATCTTTGTGGGTATAATGGCCAGACCTTTATCATACCAGTAAGGGTCAGGTCAAAGGTCACGTCACGATCCTGGATATTCGTAAGAGCGACGTGGAAGATTTCAGTCTTTAAGAGATCAAATAATGAGAAAGAAAAGACGCAAAAGATATCAGAAATGTAAACTAACTAAAGTCGTTTTCGATTGACTTTTCAGCTTATGGAAGGAACTATACCTGGAAAAGAAAACGGAGTGTTGTTGGTAAAAATAGTGGGTTAACTGGTTAAGTAAAAGCCTATCATGAAAATAGCTCAAAAATATTCAAACATTTCCGGCGTCCACTGAACATTTGGCATATTTATAGAGAGAAAATATTAGATACCTGTTTACACACACACACACACACACACACACACACACACATGCGCTATGATTCGCTCGTTCATAACAAAGTAAAAAATTTATTTAGTATTCATTAATGACGGAAATATATATAAATATATAAGAGCGTTTGGCTAAAAACTTTTTAATTGGATATTCAAATTAGATATTGAATGAATAAAAACTATGCATATTTGATTGTCATATTCATGATTGCCCTGGAAAATCACGGCGATGTTGATCACGTACGGTGTGTGCGTGCCCTGCCGGTGTTAGCGGACGTGATGAATATTGAACACGTTCATGTCTCTGCGTATCTTCGTCTTGTGTCTGTCTCTTTGCAGTCTGGCAGTCCTCGACTCGCTTTCAGTATCTTTATCACCTTCAGTCTCTCTCTCTCTCTCTCTCTCTCTCTCTCTCTCTCTCTCTCTCTCTCTCTCTCTCTCTCTCTCTCTCTCTCTCTCTCTCTCTCTCTCTCTCTCTCTCTCATAGCCTCATGTTCCCTGTCCCCTTCAGTAAGAACTTAATAACACGGTCCTGGACGGTAGGGAGAGCAGGGGGCGGGGGGGGGGTTATGTGCGTGCGTGCGTGCGTGTGTGTCTGTGTGTGGAGGGCGCGGGAAAGGGGGTGGGGTGGGGTGCAGTGAAAGGAGCTGGCAAAGGTGATGCAAAGGTCTTCCAGAGGGAGAGATAGATAGATAGATAGGTAGGTAGAGAGAGAGAGAGAGAGAGGTGAGGACTTTATAAGCATTATAAATAGGGATCAGATCACGGCTGACGCTCTAGACTCATTATGAGTATTAATATCTCATTATGAGTGGACTGCAGTATAGCGTATCTCCTTCAAGCAAAGAGCAATTCTGATCCTTTCTGCTACATTTTCCGTAATATCTCGTTTTCTTTGTGTCACTGGATTTGCCCTTTGTAAAGATTTTTTTTTTTGTCATTGTTTTCTTTATTTCTTTATTCATGGTCTTCCGGGACTGTTATCCTTTGCTTCGTCGGCATCATTATCGTCTTAATAACACACGAGGTAATAATTAACGGGACTTTTGACGCAATAATCTTAATTTTCAAGTTCTTATTATCAGAAAATTTTAGTTAATTAAGATATGCCATTTTCGTACCTGCAGATATTATGGTAATTTCTGGCGTAATTTTGTTTTACAATTTCTGTCTGATTCTGACCTCTCATCAGGTTAATGAAGCGGAGGCAATTAATTACTACTTTGCGAAAAGCCCGAAATTATTTTTTCATATAGAAATTTCTTTTTTTTAATCATGTTAAGAATTGCCCTTGCTGGAGCTGTGAGTATATTGGACGAGGATGAAAATGCCTTGCTGCTGATTGGATGAGGCCAACATGGTGGCGTTAGTTCAGCCTTAAATGTTACAGCAAACCGTACAGTGTAGTTTGGGTTATCATCCAGCAGAAATAACACACACACATAATAATTGTTTAATTCACTTACGCCATTTTTTTTTTTTTTGTGGATTAATCGACTCTTCCTGTTGAAGAAAACGCGATTCACATATTTAGAAATGTCGATGTTGGTTCACTAGAAAGAGAAATTCATGTTGTGTCGTTTGAGGGCAACTGTTTCCCTTGTCTTTTCTTGAAAAGTTTAAGGTTAGATTCAGTGATTTCAGAAGGAACATGTGGGGGGAATCGAACCCAGCCAAATTCACCTAACCTAACCTAACCTACACATTTTCTGCAGCGATCCTTATGGGTGTGATATTGGGCGATAGATGAACACAACGTCGCCACTTTCCCCAAAGAATCCAGTACTGTTCTTCAGTCAGCACTGTTTTACAAATTATTTGGGTCATCAAAAGGATAAACCTTTAGAAATAAGATTTATGCCCGTGACGGTAAAAAACGATAGGAAAAGAAATAAAGAAAAGAAAATCAGAGCTCATTAGTTTTTTTTTTACACCTGGCTTCCAAAGGTAAATAGGTTATGGGAGGTGAGGAAGGTGGAAGTCGGAAGCTAGTGTTGGGGCAAAGGAGGTATCGTAACGGGCCATCCTCGTGTGGCTGGTCTCCACGCACAAAGTTTGGGAAGCAGCAGCCAGAAGCGAGTCGCGGGTCCAACTCTCTATGGCAAGAACCCATGCAGACAGCAAATGATAGATAGACAGATAGATAGATGAATAGATACTCTCAAGACAAGACCTCCTTTGAGTGTGTGTTTCATTTACATTCGAATGTTGATGTAATACGCTTGAGCACATTAACACCATCACACGACTGATTTCCTGTATTGACCAGGCGTTCAAGAAATTCCTTGAGTTCGAGAAGTATGCTTAGAGGCGTGGCATTCTCTAGGCCTGGCAAACAGTGGTAATGGAGGGGAGAGTGTTTTGGAGGGTGTTAGTATAATTGGTAGCACTACGAGGAGGCTTGGATGTGCCCCACTTGATGTTGGAGGTATGAAATAAAGGTTTAGGTGATGGCCTGAAGGTATTAAGATAATTGATGGGAATATGAGGAGGGTAGGGCGTATGAGACCCGATGGTGAGAGGTGAGGGGAACGGGAGGAGAGTAGGACGTGTGTGTGAGAGGTTAGGGAGGAAATATGGCCCGAACTAGAATATATAGACAGATTGGTAGAGTAGCCAGAGACGGCAAATGGCCTGTAATTTGGGTAAATTCAGAATGATGGATTTTGGTGTTACGTGAAATAGTGCGTGTATAAAAAGCTTAGTAAGCCATTGAATTATGCAAAGCAATTCAGGGTTGCATATGATAAAACAGACAGAATTTTTTGGGTTTCATAGCAAGAAATTGAAAATTGTAGGACGAATATCAATCAACACCTTGGTCAGACTCTTCCGGCCGTCTTTCCTTCAGACGTCGCCAGCCCCCTTCCCCCAACGCAAACAAACGCTGGTGGAGGCTCTCTAACAAGTGGCCACAGCGCTTCATTGATTATACCACGTTAGCATACTCCGCTCTGCTACTACTGCTGCTGCACACTGTAGCATACTACGCTCTGCTACTGCTACACACTAGCATACTCCGCTCAGTAGTGCTGCATACTAGCATATTCCATGTAATACTGATGCACATTAGTATATTCCTCTGTACCGTTGGTATGGTTTGGCATATTTGTCAGAATAGTTCATATCCTATCATTGTGGTTAGCCAGGAATACGTAGATTACCATAATGATGTCATATGTGCTTTCTGTGTAGTATGTCTTATAACTGGTATACTTGAGCATATCTGCTGTCTTACTCCTCATGCCACTATACCTCCAGCATGTAATGCCATCCTTTCCCCCCAAGTTGTTGGGAGTAATGAATCGTAAGGATGTTTATGGCTCAACTTTTGGTAAGGAGACTTTCTTACTGTGCTAGTCTCCCACTCTCACTCGCTCTTCTCTCTTCCTTCTTTTCTTCTCTCTTTACCTCTCCCCGACATGACGATTCCCATCTCTTTTTCTCGTCATTAACCCTATTTCTTCCCGCCTCGTCTCATTTACTTTATACACCCTCGCTTTCGAATCCATTTTCCTTTTTCGCCCAAACCGTTTTCTTCAACCCCTGTTTTCTTTGTGGAGGACGCCAGACGCACCCACTGGTTTAACGAGGTTAGCCCGGCCTCCCCTGGGCTGAGTGTGTGTGAGGGGTGCGCTCACCTTGGTGACCTGACCAGAGGCCGGGGGCGATAATCTTGTTCCTCCCCTTCCGAGTGACACTTCTCACCGAATTTCAGTTTTCCATTTCTTAATAAGATATCCACGGCCGGTGGGTATGGGGGCTCCCCTTTGAATTTCAAGGCTGTGTTCAAAGAACGTTGGAGAATTAGTTGATTAATCTCTTTCTCATCGAATTATCGTTTTATGATGCACTGAGCGAAGGAAATCCCTAAAAAACGAAAAAAAATTTAGAAACGGCGTCAGAAGAGGTTTATTTTCTCCCGCTAAAAAAAACAAAAAATATTGAAATGCGTTTCCAAAAAACGTAGCCATTGTGTAAGTAGGTGATAATAGTGATGATAGGGGAGGGGTATCTAAGGGTTGCCGTCATTCCATATATATATATATATATATATATATATATATATATATATATATATATATATATATCCTAGCCGGGGCCATACACACTCCTTACGTTATTGTTTAGCTGTTGCAAGGTGCCGAGAAAAGCTTTCATTTCTCCTATATTATTGACAAGAAAATCTGATTAAAAGAAAATAAGTAAAAAGCATATTAGATTTACGGCGAGGAACGCTCTTTGCATGGTTAGGTCGTGTGTTGGTAGTCCGGCAGTAGGTTTCCCAACCATCTGCACCGCTGGCGAGAACTCTGAGCGTAACGGTCGCAAGTTGCATGCTCAAGTATGCAAATATTCACTAAATCTCTCGTTTTAGTCAGAGGTTTAACGTTTTTCTCTTTGCCAATGTCGTTATTTTTTTTTAAATAAATCATTGTTTGCTGCAGGCGACGAGAACTATTCAGCAAAGAAGATTTAGACAAGAAAAAGTTTATAGCCAAGTTATATAATTACATTTGTATTTTTTGCGTAAAATCATTTTGGAAACAGAAGAGGAAACATCGCTGAAGTGTATTGTTTCAAAATATTTTCTGTTTCCGCAACTAACGCAGTGAAAAAATGTTGCACAGTGTTCGGCAATATATTTTTATATTTTACTTGTCCCTAATGGAGATTTACAACCATATATATATATATATATATATATATATATATATATATATATATATATATATATATATAGAGAGAGAGAGAGAGA
>JAYMFT010240171.1:0-10000 GCA_038088735.1 Panulirus argus | reverse complement strand
GATGGATGGCAAACACGGTTTCTGGACGCCCTGATAAAAAGTCAACAGCTAGACAACACGGAGAGTAAACACTGGGGACAGAGGAAAAGGCACAACAGGAGAGTCACACTGAATACCCGAAACGAAATACAGACGTATAAGAGAAAAAGATTGGCAACAAACCGAAAATTTTGGAACCATACCGATTACTGGAATGTGTGACGGGGGAGTTAACAAGGGAAAGGACAGATTACGAAACATAGATGACCGACAAGGAAGAGACTCGGGAGAGGAGGGGGGGAAACCTCCGGTACAATTCAGCAGAAGCTGTAATTTCAGGTATATAATCGAGACGAAGGGAGGAAATTACCGGCAAATTTGGGGAGAGAATTCCGGGCGGAGACATGATCTGCTGAGGCATCTGTTTCTTTAAAACACCCCTTCACCCCACCACCCCGATGACGTGACCCTCGACCACGAGGGCACTGCAGCTGGGCATGGACGCCTTCGACCTGACCCTTCAAGAATCAGGCCAAGGGCCTGGCAAACATCATATCCCAGAGACAGCACACCTTCATTCACACCTGGGCTCCGGTACGACACATAACGAGGTGCGACGGTCGAATATTGTGAAGTCACATTCATTGAGGAGGGTAGCAGAGATGGGGGTCTCTCTCTCTCTCTCTGTCTGCTTACTTGGGAAAATTGCTGTGTGACATGAAACCTGAGCCGTAAGGCGAACTATGGTGGATAACGCAGCGGAGAAGCGAATCATATACGCAAAGCCACCGGCGCCGACGGAACGGACACATAAAACCCCGAAGACTCGACCGAGGGAACAGATTATGACATAAGGCACGGGTAATAACAGGTTCACGTTGTCGGAGACAGGCAGGCAGTGCAGGATATTACTCGAGTGTGAACTCTGTGCTGGCAAGGGAGCACTACAAATAGTACCTTGTGATGGAGAAGTAAGTGATGAAAACACGTGAACCGCGACGGAGAAGTCGTAAAAAAATAATGCGACGGACGCGTCGCTGATGGGAAACTGTGCTGGAAAAAGTATCCCAACGAGCGTCCAGCCAGCCAGCCAGCGTGAGAGGCAAACAGTCCATCCTCGCCACAGTCACCAGAGCCGCGGTCAAGTGGAGGGGACTCACAAACATATTGCCAGAAAGTCATGTTTCCCTCACCGCAGGGCTACGGTCACACTCCCGTCGGAGTCATGGCACAAGGAACCAGCGTCAAACCAACACTCTCGCCAGCCGATCCTGGACGGCCACAAAACGCGCCATATCATCAACACACAGTATTTTGGAAGAGACAATTGCATATATCAGTCCGGCGAAATATTAAAAACTTTAGCATCGGCAGGCATTCGTAAACAGTAAACTGATGTCTAAATCATATTATAGAATACATAAAAGGTGTTTTAGGGAAAATGATAATATGTATATAATCAAAAACTAAAGCTTAAAGCTGAAACGTGAGGTCTCTCGCCACCACATGGGAAAAATGAATATTTTCCACCACTTCAAAAAAGCAGGTCACACGACGTTAAGAAAAATGCAATGATGTTGCAAATAACAGAATTCTTCAGTACAAGGACAGGAAAATCGTAGCCCCATCATAAGGCCAAAAAACAAGGACGGTAGTTAATAAGTTGGTAGCAAGTCGAGAAAAGACTGGTAGAGGCATGTGTATATGAGAGAGGTAAGGCAGCAAATGATGGAATAAAACCCATGACTGGCAAGAAATAATGGTGTTAGCAAGAACAGAACCAATATGCGGAGGTAAACAAACAAAAAAACAAAATGGCAAATAACAATAAAGAAAGGAATATCCTATGCCATAGCAAAAACCCATAAATACCAGGTCACGGGCAAGGGTCGTCCCATCGAGATATCTCGAAGGGTCGTTCCGTCGTGTCCTGGGGTAGTACCGTCGTTCTCAAGGGGGGTCGGTGATAAGAGCATAGTAGTCGTTGGTCGTATGGAGGGAGGAGGAATGTGTTATACGACAGAATTACGGCACAAGAATGGCAGTAAAGGGTCCTTTATAAGTACAGGAGGAGCTATATAACTCTCGAACGAAATTAAATGAACTCGAGTAAGGGATATCCTCAGGCACCCTACAGCTGTAGGCACCCGCGCTTTAATCGCCATCAAATACAAACTGGACACAAATTTCAACTTAAACGTACCTGTATGACAGAGTGTTTCTTATACGTACCTGAATGACAGAGTATTTTTTATACGTACCTGTATGACAGAGTGTTTCTTATACGTACCTGTATGACAGAGTGTTTCTTATATGTACCAGGATGGCAGAGTGTTTCTTATATGTGCCTATACAGCAGTATAAAACTGAGATTACAAAGTTAATTGATAACAAAAAAGTTTGGGTGGCTTTTCCTCGCCTCTTTTGTTAGCCAGAATGGCATCAAAGGCTTTCCGTTTCCCCTATCGCCTGTCAGCACCATATCTCTCTCTAACCGCCCCTCTCTAAGAGCCTCGAAGCTCCTGCCTCTCTATTCTACAGGTATTACTTTGGCCACCTCCCTCGTGAGTTGTCTGCATGCGCCACTGCCACCAAGGCTTGGACCCCGTGACTCACGGCTGGCTGCTGCCTCCCACGGTTTGTGTGTGAAAATCAGCCACACGAGAACTGTGCCAATTGTGATACTACTTTCTTCCCTCGAACGGCAAAGCCGAGATGCTCTCTTCCTTCTTGCATTCTCTCCTCCTCCCATAACTTTTCTATCATTAAAAGTCAGATGAAATTCTTAATTCTCCATACTCAATTTTCCTTTCGTCCCATAAGGTCTGCGCCAAGTCGGCCATTCTATATACACACATAAATGTGTATATATATAAAAAGGAACAGAGAAGGGGCCAAGTGAGGATTTGCCCTCTAAGGCTCAGTCCTCTGTTCTTAACGCTACCTCGCTAACGTGGGAAAAGGCGAATATTTATGAAAAAAAAAACAATAATAATAATAATAATACCAATAATGACATTAATAATAATAATAATAATAATAATAATAATAATAATAATAAAAATAATTTACCAAAGCTAATGATGTGAACTGCAACTCCAAGGCGTCAGCATGAGTGAGTGATTCTGGCGCATCCTCGACCCACAAGCTGAGGCCTAATGAAATAACATCCAGCAACCTGACACTTTAGTTCTGGACGAACGCACAGAATTCAGCTCTATCTCTGCACTTAAACTGGTGACCGATAAAAGGGAGTAATCTCCCGTAATCCACTCTAAAAGCGATCTGAAACGGCTACAGGCAAAAATGAGAGTTTCAAGTATGGTACTCCGTACGTCCGTCAAGTCGTGGGAGTACAAACGCGACACAGCAATTACTCCATCTTGAAGCCTGGTGCCGAGTACCGATAAATTACGAGTTCGTCAAGTTTCGCTTAAAAAGGGTAAGATTTAACTAACAGGGCGCGTGCTCGGATCGGGAGGGATGTTCGTACGCGTCGAGACGTAAAATCTAATTCACGAGCGAGTCTCAGCGGCGGTAAGTGCATGTCCCTTAATTTCTCTGCTCATCCAGAGTTGGGGTAAAAGTGGCAGAACACCGCCGCCTCGGGCCCGTTCTTTCCTCACCCCCACCCCCTCTAAAAAAGAAAGAAAACGTTCTCCCTGAACCCGGGATCAGTACACAAGACTCCAATAAAACTCCCTTTGAACTGGCCCGACTCAAACAGCGGACCTGAGCGAACTCTCTCCGGCCTGCATTCCCACTACGCCCCCTCGGAACACCCGGGTTTATTGTACCCCCGTAATAATCTTAGGACTGAAGTTCTCCCCTGAACCTCCTAGGAACTCCACCACTTCCTCCGCCACTTGCTGCGTTATAGCTTTAATTAGAACAAACTAGGTCGGCGTGGGGGCCCGGCTGCCCTAATTTGTCCCGCATTCTGGAACACTCGTCGGCCAGAGGCACTGCAAACAAGCTCCCAAGTCGTTCTTTGTTAGGAACCTGCGTCGACTCGCCCCTGCCAAAAGTGCGGCGGGGGGGGAGGGAGGGTGAGAGTGAAGGGGGAGAGAAAGCGTGGGGGGGGGGGTGAGAGGACGGGGGAGAGAGAGAGAGAGAGAGAGAGAGAATGATGACAGGAGAGGATTAAGAGGAGAGGACAACAACGAAGGGAGTAGGTAAAGCTAGAGGGAGTAACCGGAGGGAGAGGGGCGCTGAGAGGCATGCAGGCAGGGACTCAGGAGTGCTCAGGGCGATACAGCAGGAGTGGACGACTGGGAGAACAGGCAGCTGCCCTAACTGCGTTGGGGACAGGGTGTTATTCAGTCCGACGCTTGAGCAGAGATTTTGCCAGAAGGAAGGGTTAGCGCGTAGCGCTCACCGCAAGAAATATACGATTACCACAAATTAGTCGCGCGAGATACATACCGTGAAGTGCTATGTATGAAAAGGAAAGACTGTTTGTTTATATGCTGAGAGCCAGCTACCCACGTAAGGGTGAGACGGAAAGATTAGACAGCCACTGAAGTGCTTGCTCTCTGTGTTGCCGCCACTAACCTTACCGATACCCAGGCGGGTAGTACTGTTAATAAATCCCAGGTCGATTCCTCCCTACCACTTGGCTAAGGTGGCTACCAACGTTATCTTCAAACAGTGAAGCTCTTCCAGGCGAGAGGGTGGACAGCAGTTCGTGAGACAGACGCAAGAGCTGCGGGAAATACTGGACTGAGGTTGCACGGGTGGCAGAGGTCACGATGGGTGGCGGCGGTGGGGTCAAAATGGGTGGCAGGAGCCATGACGAGGTACAAGGGTTGTATGATGAGTTGCAAGGGGCTACGATGGGTGGCAGGAGCCATGACGGGTGGCCGAGGCGATGACGACGACGGGTTGCAGGAACCATCATGGGAGGCAGGAACGATGACGGGTGGCAGGAACGATGATGGGTGGCAGGAACCCCGAAGAAGGGTGAGGAGACAGAGAGTTTCAATTATGACTTGCGAAGTCGAGGAGTCAGCCAGTGGTCGGGCGGAGGAAGATCGGGTCAAAGACCCCCCAAGAGTTGTGCCCAGTCGTAACGCGGCCCCTCGCCGCCACCTTACATTATACAACATAACGACCGCCGCAGGGACCTCATGCATCCTGGATACAGGAATTTGCATGTATTGAATATCTGAAAAGGCAAACCAAAGCTGCGATCTTAAGGGCGCGATTCGGGGGCACCGGAGATAAAATTCATAGGGTGCCAGGAATGTGGTCCGACGATAGTGGCTGTTATCTAGGGAGTGTGAAGACAATCTCGGGAGCTGGGATATGATTCAAGATTGCCGGTCAGAACTCACGGTGCAAAGGACGCAAACCTGGGAGGTTATATCGATCGTGGAAATATGCAAATCAGGATGGAGAGTTATAAAGATATATACCTAATCATAGTATAATATATAATCTAAGTCAAAGTTATGGTCAAGGATTTATAGATGCATAAGCAGGAAGAACACATGTCAATATGAGTTCATGGGTACCACTAACTAGATCCTATGAATACAACCTAGGACGCAGGGTGTATGTAAGTACAACACAGAGCTATCACCTCCGATCCGAGAATACAATCTAGGGTGAAAGACTACGATATACGCGACTCTGGGACATGATTCTATCGCGTAGGGATATAAGCTGGGATGTAAGCTGGGATGTAAGCTGGGACGTGGGGTTGACGGCCTGGGGGAAGCGAGGGCAGAGCTTGAGCGTGTCCTCGGGTTTTAATAAAGGAGTTTAATATGAATATTTGGCGTCTAAAAATAACGCGGCAGTTACGATATGACGTCCTGGGTGTAAAGAGATGAAAATATACGGAGTCTGATGAAATTTGCGTCGCGGGCGCGGGGGTCAAAATCCAAGGCATAATGGGAAGGATCTCTGATCTGAGGCGTGGGAATAAGAACAGGGGACAGGAGAATCGTAATCAAGCGACGGGTGGATTAAAAATCTGGAGCGTGGTCGAGTCAAAAATCAAGCGTTCGAATTAAATTCCGAAGCAAGTGGGTCAAAGCCTGGGAAGTAGATATACAAATCTGGCGAAGGGGGAATAGAAATCTAAGGTCCAAGGCCTGTAGTGGTGACACGCCTTTATGTGTTTCCTGGTTGTTGCAGGATACTGACGTGGTTGCAATGCCGCCCAGGTGTAGCTGTGGCTTATAGGGAAGTTGCAAACAGTTGCTGCCTGGTTGTTCTAAGGTACTAACGAGGCTTTACTGCTGTTGAGGCGTAGCTGTGGGTCTGTCTTGAAATTACGATGCGGTTCTGTTGTGGTCGGATGGTTTACAACACTGGGGTTGTGGCGTACTTCTTTTGTTCCTAGGATGTGTTTGTACCAGTGATGGGACATGGATGTACTACGGTTGTACTGTAGTTGAACTGTGGCTGAACTCAGGTCATCACTGTGGTATAAACGTATGGGTGATGTGGTGTGGTCGCACTATGGTTACTTCACACTTATAATGGTTCCGTGGCTTGTGTCGATTGGGTTACTGTGAGGGCCTGGCTTTCCTAAGGATGTGTCGTGTCTAAGAATTAGCTTTACTGGGGTTCTGGTGCACGGTTATGATGGAGTTGTGATGTAGTTTTACAGTTCTGGTGCGGTTGTGCTTAGTTTTCGGGCCACGGTTTTGCTGAAGTTGTGGCGTGGTTGTCCTGTTCTGGTGTGGTTGTACTGGGGCTTTGGGCCATGGTTGTACTTGAGTTGTGACGTGGTTGTGCTTGTATAATGAGTCTGTACAGGAAATTTTAAGAGGGGATAAGGGCATCTTCTGACCTGATTCAACTGGTGAGACGGGGTCTCGCGATGGTGCCAAGGTTAAAAAGTTGTTGTGACGTGAATGCGGTTATGAAGTGGCTTGATTGCAATAATCCTGTTATGGTGAGAACAAACTCCTGCTGTGAGCGGATATTCCTATGTATCAGGTGGCGGATGCAGGCGAACTGTAATCATCCCGCGCATGTACCGAAGCTTGGCTGTGTTTCCGGTGAAGCTGTAACTCGCTTGTACCGGACCTGTAGTACTGCTGTACCCCAGCTGTACAAAAGCCGTAGCATTTTCTTTTCTTCTTTCCCCGGGGCTGTGGTGTGGCTGTACCAGATATGGTTACAGACGAGGGACGGGGGCGTGGCAGGTGTCCCACGACCAGAGGTGCATGTCGGGCGACCAACATCTACCAGGCCCATGACACTGTTCTTAACCCGGCCGGAAAATTGCCTCGGCAGGCTGGGGCTTCCTGTAGCACGAGTCGACTACGGCAACAACCACGCCCTGGTGGGGGAGGGCGTGGAGGGAGGGGAAGAGGGAGGAGAGAGGCAGCAGGCACGGCTACCTTGCGTCATCCCCAGCGCTGCCACACCCAACCCCACAGTTCATGCTTATTCTAATTACATACGCCCCAGTCGCAGTCTTCCGCTGGCCCAACTGAACCATCAGTCAACACAATCTGTTTAAGAGAGGAACACTTTCATAAACGCATCTTCCTAAGCAACGTCCTCCTCCTCAACGGGAGAGACTCGCGTACGCTACCACAAAGTAATCACTCAGTATTGCGTAGTCTTAATGATAAGCAAAACTTCTCCAGAACTGATAAGGAAGCTGAAAATACTGTTAACAAAAACAGATCAAATTTCCTCATCGCAACCCGACAGTGAGACACACAGAACAGCCAAGTCCACCACTGGGAAAAGTTAGGAATGTTTCTCAGCGAGACGCGTCTCGACCAAACCCCCTCAGCCAGACCAACACAGTGAGACCTTTGCGAGGTCTAAGTGACACAGTGCACTGGAAGAGAGAGACACACCTCCCTGCCATATCCCAGCGAGACTTGGGCGAGACACCTCGCCAGAGAGGCCGTCGTGAGACACCACTTACTCCCACACCCCATCAAAAGACACCTCACCGAGACCTCTGGCGTCACCAGTTGTTACACCCGAGTGAAACACCTCCGCAAGACCTCTGCCATGCCCGCATGAAACCTTAGCGAGACACCTTCGCGAAGCAACTTCAGGCACGACGGGTGAAGGAGCGCTCCCACCCAGCGGCCCTGACCAAGTGATCTCCTTCATTGTGGTCACAAACATATCATCGCTAGGCACCAGAACTGTCAACATCACTCTCCCGCACTGCCGTCTGAGGTTAACACATGAATGCCCTCTCCTTTTTTCCTTTTTCTTTTTCCCGCTTAAGCGAGGCAGCATCGGGAACTGGACCTTCAAAGAATGCTCATCGCTTGGCTACCCCTTCTGTTCCTACTTTTAGAAAGTGATCATAATGGAAGGGAGGACTACCAGCCCCCTGCTCTCTCTCCCCTCTTCGTCGCCTTGTACATAAC
This sequence comes from Panulirus argus, assembly GCA_038088735.1. NCBI lineage: Eukaryota > Metazoa > Arthropoda > Malacostraca > Decapoda > Palinuridae > Panulirus > Panulirus argus. Next base: position 1,658 of record JAYMFT010240171.1, on the reverse strand, counting down.
ACGCAGGAGATCCAAGGATGGTATTTTCTCCCCTATCGAAAAATGTCCAATTAAATTGGCAAACATCATCCTCACTGTTTGACTTCCATTATCTCCACAGCTACAACGAAAAATATTTCTAAATATATCCACAGAAATATAACAAATACTTTTCCCTTCAGTTCACAATCTAATACATACAACTCCATATTTCTACCTAGATTTTGTTTTTTCTATCAAACTGGTTTACGGCTCAATTTTACATAATTACTACTGCTTCCACGACAAACGTACATATACTGATAAAATACACTGTAACACTGACGTACAAAAACATAGGCAAGAACAAAATTCTTGATCTAAGGTACAGTTAAACTGGGACACCACCGTCATACAAATACACAAAGTTCAGTCAAGCCACCAACCCATTTAACACCCCTGTTGCTTCAACTGCCAACAAAGCACCACCAGTAATCCATCGTCACCAAATGCACCACTAATGACATCAAGCGTACTGCCTCAGCAACGTCAAAGCAGACATCACACCTCCAGACCAAATGAGAATACCTGTGTAATTTGAATAAGACTTTCTGCCACATTTTATCACCGACGGTAACACTACTACCTGAATGACTACGCCAACACCACTTCTACCACTCAATACAGACACCGCCACTCCTTCAGTGATACAGTGACACAGTGGCCTATCGAGTATTAACTAGTCTAGCGACCCGTAATGGCGGAGGCACGCCGAGAGCCCGTTCTCGGGAGCAGAAACCGGATCAACATCTATATAAAAGGGAAGGAGAACCAACACAGAGGCAATAAAACAGCAATACCGCTACCACGAGCCTATATCCACACAGGACACCGTCTGTAACGGTTTCAATCGACCATTTGAGGCGCTTCGACGATACACTTAGACATCGCACTCTATACCACATGAGAGAACCGCCAACCAACACCTCACAGACACCACTCCCTGGAATTTCACTTTCAAAAAACGAGGAAAGGAAACAAAAAATGCTGTCGTCTGTTAGGCAACCGAGGTCTCCTTCCCCTCCCTCCCTTCGGCGCCAAACAAAGGGCGCAGCGAGACCTACGAAAGACACAATGAATGCATGATCCTCTCTGACGGAGGCAATTATGAACAATCGGAGGAAATGTTGGACGAAGTGAAGCCTGCTTGCACCACGCGCCATGGACACACACCCGTGATCCGGGCGGGACCACGGAGGGGAGAACGCAGTCACACGGCCATATTCAGATTGATGGATTGACGGGGAGACAGAGATACAAAGATAAACAGATGGACTGACAGATATATAAGGCCATAGGTAGAGTGACAGATTGATGGGTAGATAGACAGAGATAAAAAGATATATACAGAGATAAATAGATGGACTCACAAATAGACTTCCCACGTATTCCCTGCGTGTCGTAAAAAGCGACTAAAAGGGAGGGGGGAGCGGGGGGGCTGGAAATCCTCCCCTCCTGTTTTTACTTTTCCAAAAGAAGGAACAGAGAAAGGGGGCCAAGTGAGGACTTTCCCTCTAAGGCTCAGTCCTCCACTGTTAACGCTACCTCACTAACGTAGGGAAAGATGGGGTATTTTTCTTCGTCTGTTTCCTGGCGCTACCTCGCTGACGCAGGAAACAGCGATCAAGTATAATAAATAA
>JAYMFT010240160.1:0-11063 GCA_038088735.1 Panulirus argus | reverse complement strand
TATCTATATATATATATATATATATATATATATATATATATATATATATATATATATTTACTTATATATTGCCCAAAACACTCACTTAGGACACAATTGCTGCCACAAATACCCACCCAGAGTACTTATGTTGACAAGAACACTGTTGACCTTACTGTAGAGTGTGTAGTGTTGCTACTAATAGTTGCGTGGCGCGTTATAGTGATGTGTCTCAACCCTCAGAAAGACAGATGAAGTCTTACATCCATACACGTCTCCTGAGGCAACAGACTAATGACTAACGTATAACTAAGCTACGACAATTTGAAGTCTTCACGTCATACCATCTAATACAAATCTATCTATCTATCTATCCATCTAACTATGTGTGTGTGTGTGTGTGTGTGTGTAAGAAGGAACGTGTGACCTTAGTACGGGAAAATGTTGGCTGGAGAGAGAGTGAAGGTCATTTTGGAGGCAGAAGGATGAGGGAGGCAGTGAGCATGCGGCCACAATCTGCAACAAGTTCCGGCTTCACCTTCCTAACTGAATTCTTCCCTATCGACAAATACCACACCACCGCCACTTTCTCCCGCGCGCCGCCGTTCAACCTGCCTCCCACTCCACCAGCAGCCTATAAAGTTCACGGTAGATTATTCTCTACCAAAACAACAAGTTTATCATGAGCAGGAGTGGCTGGCTCTCTGGGCAGGAGTGGTGGCAGTGTGTTCCCACCACACGCCCTCCCTGTCTGTCTGTGTGCAAGTGACTCATTCACCAGTACCACGCCTGCCTCCACCACCCCCGACGCCCTCCTCTCCCCGCCAGGCCGCGCACGTCACGCCCTTCGCATGACTCCATTTTCTTCCTTTGTTGTTCAAGGCGCCTATCGGATCGGAACCACTATACTGCACGGACATGGACGGAAACTGCCTGCTTTCTAAGCGTAATGCTGCTTCATCTCAGACAGCCATGAACCTCCATCACTGCCAATACTCAACAATATTTCCTCACTTTAAGAACCGACAGTCATTAATCACAAATGTTAAATCAAATACGTAAAAATTATCTCAAGAAAGCGATAATTTCATATCATTTTAGAGCAAGAGGAATTCTTTTAAAACTTTAACATTTGAAAATCATATTTCATTATTTACAGATGTAAATTTGTATATTGTTTCGTACAAGATCCAATCAATTGGTATATTGTATTCTACAATACAAGAGCCACTCTATTGGTATCTGTTTTCTACAAGAACCACTCCTTTGGTGTTTTGTTTTCTAAAATAGCCACCCAATTCGTATACTGTTTTCTACAAGTGCCACTCAATTGGTACACTGCTTTCTTACAATACAAGAGTCACTCAATTGGTTTATTGTTTTCTACAAGAGACATTAAATTGGTGTATTGTTTTATACAAGAGCCACTCAATTGGTATACTGTCTTCTACAACAACCACTCAGTTTTCTACAAGAGCCACTGAACTGGTATACTGTTCTCTACAAGAGCCACTGAATTTGACTTTAAACTTGAAATGTCAACCATAAAACAATCTGGCCGTGTATTTTGAACCCTGATCATTTTAACCAAGAGAAACATCAGTATGGAAGGCACCGGACCCATACCAGACAATGTGATGATGCAACTGTCAGGAGACCCACGTCGCCAAAGAGGAATGATCCTGCACATTCCAAATGCCGACTCTGTCCTTCTGCACCTGATGAACATCAATATATTTGTGAATGTCTCAAAATCAGTAATTTTAGACCTCAGGGCTGACTGTTTCCACGACTCTGTGATTACTTTACTGATAGCAAGATCCTTCACGCCCTGAGCTGTGTAAACACCTGGTGTAATCCTGCCCAGAAGTCTCGTTCCGTAACCACAATGTCCGGTGAGTAAAGTACCTTAGCCCTCTTTGTATAACTGTGGGTGTTAAGGGTCTGCCCCGTGCCAGCATATTCTGTAACTGTATACCCAGTATGGAAAGCACCTTCGACCTCTCATACTGCTATCAGTGTTGTGACCCGTCCTAAACACACATCTCAGTGTATATGTAATTTGCCTGTATACGCAAGGGGGTATTGCGAATGTTAACAAGATCTGCTGTATATGTATGACATAGTTTGAACTTGCGCTGCATTGTATAAATATGTTGTCAGCATCACTCACTATCCTGTAACCATACACCATGGATTTCATGTATCCTAGACCTCTACCTTCCTGGGCGCCGCCCGTCCTCCTCCTCCTGTGTCCATGCACTGTGCTGTGCCCACTCTACGCTCTGTACTGGCCTCTACCTACCCCTACATATGTGCCCTTCGCCCATACTCTGACTAAAATGCTTTGTCAATGTAGATCGAAACCAGAAATATTCTAAAAATATAAAAATAACATCAGTGTTGCATTATTGATCGTGTCATGCAGTTTACTTTAAAATAATAATAATAATAATAATAATAATAATAATAATAATAATAATAATAATGTTTCCATAAACAATTAATTCTACACAACGTCATCAATAGCGTTAAAAACCGAAATTCTCATAATAATAAAAACATAAAAGCACTTATCGTGTGTGTCAACATAATTGATTTAAGAACCTTGACCAGTCAAGAGGTGTTTAAATCTTATGAGTCGGCAGTTAGAACTTCTCTTTAACGACCCTTGCAGTTGCAAGCCTGAACCACAAATAACCTAACCAACAGCGACTACTGAAGGTCCACAGGCCATATGTATATACAGTTGCCCAGTATGATCTTAAGATAAGCTGTTAAACGTGAAAATCTTCAAGATTTTTCCATTGGCAGTTACAGCTGCCTGCTGACGTCCTTACTGACCACGGCAGCCGACTGATCTCTGATTCCTTCTGGTATGAGCGGCAAGTTTACTGTTCCACATGGAAGATAAAAATGATGTGTGTACAGGTGCCGGCGAGGATCTTTCGTCAATACAATTATTCGCCAGGATGATAGTCTGACTCTGGCCAGGGTTATCAAGGTTCACTCTTGTGACCTGCAAAGGGTCAGGTTGTTGGGTTGGGCTCTACAGTTCTTGACGGGACTGCAGTAGGCAAGTTGGATCTGACTTTCTCGTGCAGTCCGTTTAGTGTGGTGTGGAGGCCTCTGACACTGTATGTTGTGGGTCTGCCTCACACCCTACCTTTAAAATTGTAAATTAATTACATAGAATTCAATAAATCTAATCTAGGGTTTATATTAATACTTAACATTGTAAAATATGTCTAAAATGGACAGCTCAAAACATAAATATCTTATTTTCTATTACTGACGACTGGAACCTGTAAATACCACGTACCGTCTTTGGTACACGTAACATGTGGACGGTACTAGCGTACCACAGGCTGGGAATCACCGAAGTCCTGGGGAATAGTGATTATACGTTTGAAAGAGAGAGAGAGAGAGAGAGAGAGAGAGAGAGAGAGAGAGAGAGAGAGAGAGAGAGAGAGGATCAATACAGCGCTCTCTTCCTCTCATTCAGCAGGTGGTCGGTCGGTCATGTGTGCCAGCTGCCTGCTCCTCACCAGCTGGACCCACCCGGTGGGTGGGGGGGGGGGAAACACACAGCTCTGCTAACCAGCAGTTACGACCACCCATCACTTAATGGAAGCAAATAACAATCATAACCAATTATAGTCTCAGTATAGCTAACTAAATCCTTTGTACTGAAACTCCCAAGATGTTCATGGAAGCCAGTTTGAAAGTGGGACCATCGCCGCCACATTCCTCTGGCCACCTCTCCTGCTTGAGGTAAACTTGCACAAATACACACACTAAGGTCTTCACGTAGCAATGAAGGGGACAATTCTTCTCAGTAAGAATGACAATTTTCGCGTACTTCCTTCGTCCCAGCTGGATCTGAAGTCTCCAGCAGCATCCTGCAACGTGTGGTAGCTTTGGCACGTTCAGGTCATTGTTGTCTGGCACAATACGTGTACTCCTGGGGAACCGTCGCACTTCACGCCCACACAATTAGCTGTTCACACGTGGCACTTGTAGCTGTTACTGAGTATGTATGTCTACACAAGATGAACGCGAAATAACTGGTCATAACTCCACCTATGAGACGTGGGCAGCAAATGACATGCTAATAGCTTATATTGTGTACACGTAAACACTCGTATCATACCAGCACACAGCAAGTGCAAACAATGTCACAGTTAAGTAAATGACGTGATCATGGCCGCCTCAATTATGCTAAACACATTTATTCCAGTCTAAGCCAAGTGGCCATTTATAGGCCGACCCGAGAGGAGGATGAACACCAAGCTTGACTGTGGCCAGACCGCCGTGCCCAGGATTCGAACCCGGGTAGGAATACCCGTCAAATATTCTGGCATGCTGACCACCAAACCAGGGAAGCCCTGTTCTATATCACATTCTTAAGAACGAACTCATTCGCAAATTTCCTTCTTACTGACAGTAATTTATGTACGGTGTACTGAGAATACGTCCATTGTGGCCAAGACCCGTTCATTACCACGTTCATTGTGGCCAAGACCCGTTCATTGCCACGTTCATTATGGGCAAGACAAGTTCATTACCACGTTCATTGTGGCCAAGACCCGTTCATTACCAAGTTCATTGTGGCCAAGACCCGTTCATTACCAAGTTCATTGTGGCAAAGACCCGTTCATTACCACGTTCATTTTGGCCAAAACCCGTTAATTACCATGTTCATTGTGGCCAAGACCCGTTCATTACCACGTTCATTGTGGCCAAGGCACGGTCATTACCATGTTCATTATGGCCAAGACCCGTTCATTACCATGTTCATTATGGGCAAGACAAGTTCATTACCACATTAATTGTGGCCAAGACCCGTTCATTACCATGTTCATTATGGGCAAGACAAGTTCATCACCACATTAATTGTAGCCAAGACCCGTTCATTACCACGTTCATTGTGGCCAAGACCCGTTCATTACTACGTTCATTGTGGCCAAGACCCATTCATTACCACGTTCATTGTGGCCAAAACCCGTTCATTACCACGTTCATTGTGGCCAAAACCCGTTCATTACCACGTTCATTGTGGCCAAGACCCGTTCATTACCACGTTTATTGTGGCCAAGTCCTGTTCATTACCACGTTCATTGTGGCCAAGACCGGTTCATTACCACGTTCATTATGGCCAAGACCCACCCTCAACGCCCTTCTCCCTAGCACCCACCCTCAACGCCCTTCTCCCTAGCACCCACCCTCAACGCCCTTCTCCGTAACACCCACCCGGTCATACCTCTGCCAACATTATAAATCAAATAAGTGCTCAATGACGTCATTAGTTGCCACGACCATACTACTCTCAACCAACGATCCTTGGATACTGACGTCCCAGCCTTGGATGACTTAATATCAGGTCCTTCATACACAAGGCCCATTATACACTAGACCCATCATACACAAGACCCATCATACACAAGGCCCATCATACACTAAACCCATCATACACAAGGCCCATCATACACAAGACCCATCATACAAAAGGCCCATCATACAAAAGGCCCATCATACACAAGGCCCATTATACATTAGGCACATTATACACTAGGCCCATCATACACAAGGCCCATTATACATTAGACCTATCATACACAAAGCCCATCATACACAAGGCCCATTATACACTAGGCCCATCATACACAAGGCCCATTAAACACTAGGGCCATCATACACAAGACCCATCATATATTAGATCCATCATATACAAGGCCCATCATACACTAAACCCACCATACACAAGGCCTATTATACACTAGGCCCATCATACACAAATCCCATCATACACAAGGCCCATTATACACTAGGCTCATTATACACAGGCCCATAATACACAAGGCCTATTATACATTAGATCCATCATATACAAGGCCCATCATAAATTAGATCCATCATATACAAGGCCCATCATAATTTAAATCCATCATACATACGGCCCATCATACATTAGATCCACCATACACTAAATCCATCATACACAAGGCTCATTATACACTAGGCCCATCATACAGAAGGCCCATTATACACTAGGCCCATCATACACTAGACCCATCATACACAAGCCCCATCATATACTAGGACCATCATACACAAGGCCCATCATACATTACATCCATTATATACAAGGCCCATCATATACTAGACCCATCATACACAAGGCCCATCATATACAAGGCCCATCATACACTAAGCCCATCATACGCAAGGTCCATCATACACTAGGCCAATCATATACAAGGCCCATCATACACTAGACCCATTATACACTAGGCCCATCATACATCAAATCCATCATACACAAGGCCCATTATATACAAGGCTCATCATACACTAGGCCCATCAGACACAAGGCCCTTCATACACTAGACCCATCATACACAAGGCCCATCATGGTTAATGAACTTGTTCCTCTAATGGACACCCTGCCTCCCTCCCAAGCCGGAGCCCCAAGCGAGGGGAAGAGAGAGACCCAGCCTATAGGTCTGCAGTCTTCCCCTTTAAGGTCTTTACATCCCCCCCCCCTTAGACCAGAGTGGCCCCCTTGCCACACTAACCCCTAATAACTATGACACGGAGGATGGCGTACGGCTCACAGCTCGTCTCCTCTCGCCTTAACACTACTGTGCTGGACTGACTGATCTCTGACCTATGGCTACACCACTACACCTCTCTCTGCACTACTGACGGTACCACTACCCCTCTCTCTATTCTATACTGCCTCCCCAACTCAACGTTCACGATACCAACAACAGCCACCACTGTGCTGTGGTTTCATGAACAATATCCACAACCAGAATACCTCAGTAACAACACCAGCAACAACCATTGCTGTACTGGTCACCACCACGAGCCAGTAACAATGTGGCAGATAAAGACCAGCAATTTCCTGCCAAACAGAAGAGATCGGTGAGTACAGAATCAATACGGAGATGGTTAAGACCCATGGGCCAGTAGTCATGTGCAGCATAACACATGAGGCGAGTTACAGTGGGAGGAAGCAGTGGTCCGGTAGGAACCAGCCATCCACTGGCCATCCTCCCATCAGCTACCAACAATAACGAGAGTAAAGAGCAGCCAGCCAAGCACTGGCTGCCAATAGCCAACGTGTTGAGCTGGGCAATATCTAGCTCTTCGCTCTATCATCTTCATAACTGTCCAGTGAATGAAGTGTTATCGTCACCTGCAAGATATCACGAAGGCTCCTCTCCTCCCGGCCGATACAGTAACATCTTAGTTCAACTAGAGGTAACACCGTCAAAGTCTTTACTGTAACTAAAAACATGTTGAGGAAGCCTTGGTCAGCGTAGTACCATACAGCTGACCCGTCTCATCAGGTCTGGAGGGCACCACCACAATACACCAGGCTTCAGCAAAGGGTCTTCGGGAGTAGTGGACAAGACGGGTGGGTCCTCCCCGGGTCACAGCCAAGCTTGGGGACCCTAGGTCGTACCGGCTCCAGCGGCATAACTGTTAAGCAGGAGATAAGGAGGCCGGGGGGGGGGGATTAAGAAGCAAAATAAAGGATACATAGATGCGGTCGTGGAGGTATCTGGCACGGAGGTTGTGGTTGATGGCCGTCTCGTCAATATCCGAGAGAACCGTCATGTCCGGAACTCCGTCCTCCGCCCGGCTACCTGCAACGATAACAACAACATTACTCACTCACTCACGGCTCCTGAGCATGAAACAGACGCACACACATAGAATACTTAACATGACGGTACGATCCCTGGTTAGTGTACCTTTACCAAGATATCGCACCGTCATATTCATTCGCTATAACTATCCTACCGTCATAAAATGCACAAGAGAAATATCAATGTAACCTGCTCAGTGCAATGTATTTTTACTTGCCCAGCCATTATAATCAAATCAGGACAACAACCGTTGCATTACATCAAGATATGATGGCGCGCGGCTGAGTCCAGTCCAATGGACCAAGGAACATCTTTGTTCTTAACCGCGTAATTCCTAATACATAATAAACATTGTACCTCTCAGCCAACCTAAGTAATGCAGCCACAGCTGGTACTACAGCAGTAGTGGGAGGCGGGCAAGGAGGGGGGTATTAGCGCATGGGTTTTGGGGGGGGGGGGCGGGAATGCTGGCGTAGGCACTGCGACGTTTGTTACATACCCACATTCCTGTCCGTTTTCCCTTACGTCAATCATACGTGGGTTGCGGGCATCAAACCTCAATCCCGTACATTCTTTTCCTTATACAAAACACTTGACAACACGTAATTCACAGACACGTTTCTCTTTTCCTACAATTTTCTTACTTTTCTTATTCTATAATGTATGGCAGTATAATAACGACACAATTCTCCCAAGCCGCTTCGGGGCGGGGAATGGGTTGGGCAGATCCCAAAGTCTACTTGACTGCCATCGTGTAATACGGATCCACCCCACTTCCATGGCTACTGCTCCTACACCTGGCTCTGTTTCTATCCATTTCTGCAACATTTCGTGGTCTCGATCCTGACCTTCCCTCAGCTGAACACCATCACATTACCTCCTCCCTGATCTTTTACATCACTCAGAAAGCCATCTGCCCAAGGCTCCTTCTCCTCTGCACTATCACATCAACTATAATCTCGATCGTCGTTTCCGCCCCAACCCACTGGTCGTCTCATGGATCTTCAGTCTCCTAACTTTGATACCATCTGGCCCAAAATTTATGTGTATTCTATCAACTTCCTTTGTATTTCGTTTATGCCCCTAACTCGTTCAAGCATGCACAACACTTGGAAAACTTGACTTCTTAAAAGACAGCTCTGCTCTTCTCTCATCCACGGGCTGAGATGCTCTGTGATGGAGAGTTCAATGTACACCACAAGGATTGGTTGAGCTCTAACTGGGACGATCCTGCTGGAGCCGAGGCCTTTTCTTCTCTCTTGACTATCCGGAATAATTAATCAAACATCCTGCCCGAGTTCCCAACCGTCACTACCATTCTTCTAAGACACATGACCTCTGCTTTACCACTAAACCCTTCCTCTACACACACACACATACGTACAATATCTGCCCCCTCAGATGCCTCTGACCGACATTACTTCTAAACGGGTGAGCCCATTCCATCCTCTGTCCCCCCTCGAAAAGCCAACTTTAGCACTTTAGGAGAGCTCAGAGGTCATCCCTGCGCGGCTTCTTCACTGACTTTCCCCGGGATGGGTAGGAACTGCTTCTTTGTTCAAGATGCCTCATTTTGTGCTGAACACAGAGCAGAGGCTATCTTGGCTGGGACAAAGGACTAGATTCCTTCTTCTCAGTCGCGCTTTGCTCGCTCCTGATTGTGGAATCAGGGACGGTGCGCACCACACCATAAAACACTTCCTTTCCCCAGAAAACCAGAGTACTTTCATCTTTTGCCTGGAATAATTGCATAACTGTTCTTCGAAGAGCTATGCGCATTTTCATAAAGAGAAACCCTGCTGAACCGACTTTTAATGACAAATCTTTCGGTCTTTAACCAAAAGCAGCTCCAACTTCCGTAACTCCTCCTTTCCTTCGACCTGAGTAAGCCGCTCCCTCTGGCTCCTTATTTTCATCTAACTCAACTTCGGATGAGTCTGATTCCAATGCTCCTCTCTCCCACTTCCTCCTTATCGACCTATGCCATCTCCTGCATTCTTCTCACAAAGGGTCTTCCAGGTGGGCAAGCCGTATGGCTCAGATGGCATAACTCCTCGTGTTCAAGGGGAGTGTGCCTCTGAGCTTGCACCAACCCTTGCTCGCCTGTTTCGCTTACATCTAAAAATCCAGACTTTCCCTTCCGCTTGATGCAGCCAATCCCCAAGAAAAGAGACCACTCTGACCCCTTCAACTATCGCCCCATTGCTCTCACTTGTGCTATCTCTAAAGTCTTTAAAAGTCTCCTAAACTCTCATTTTCTCGAGTACTTATAATCCCATTCGCTTCTTTAGACCACCAGTCCCGATATCACAGTGCTAGCAGGTCTACTGGTGATCTCTCCTATGTGACTCACCACTGGTCCTCCTCTCTCGGGCATTCTGGCCGAGCTTTTGTCACATCAGAAGCATCTGACAAAGTGTGGCATTCCTTTCTGCTTTCTGACCTCTCCTCCTTTGATTCAACTGCTTCTCTCTGTTCTCAAACATGTAGTTTCCTCTCGGGCCGTTCCAAGACAGGAGTCATCAATGGAGCGACTTTTCCCTCTTATCCTTTGTATCTACAGCGGCGTTCCTCAGTCAGGTGTCATCGCCTACTCTCTTTCTTCTCTTGAAAAATTATCTCCATTCTACTTCTAACTATGGGATTTACTCTTTTGTTGTTGATTCCAATTGACAGACTTGAACTCATTCCTCCTCCCTCTATTATGTGTTCTCTTTCTCGCACTGATCATATTTCCTCTCTCACTGTGCAGCACTGAGGTAGCGGTAACCTCGTAAAATTTATCATTCGAAAGGCAATTTCTCCCTATATCTTTTCCTAATAATCATTCGCTCTTTCCATCTCTTCAATTTCAAAACAACCGCAATTCAACCCCGTAATGATAAAAACACGCTGGGCATATCCTCCACTCTCTCCGGGAAATCCCACATAATCCACATCACACTCCCCTTCCCAATACCACCTGGCAGAGTCGTACAGATGCCGTTATTTCTTTTTCTCTTTTTGCGAGCGGCTGTTTCATATCAACAAGAGTTTTATTCGTCAAGTATGGAATACTGCTCACAGGTGGCGCATCCTCCACCTCTATTAACTAGAGTGAAATCTAAAGCCTTCCCTCTCATAAATTCTCTCTTCAAGCTTTTATTTTCGTACGCCGCCATGTTGCTGCTCTCTCTCTTTTCTAATGGCATGCTTTAGACCATTGGTCTGTGCAAATACACGCGTCCCGCGCGTGGTTCCTGCTTCCCACATCTCCTTCAGTCTTTCCATTCAGCTCTACAAACACTTGCCAAGCCATGATTAATTTCCAATTTCTTTCTCCATACCTTTTTCCTTTTACCCGAAATCGTCTTAACAGGGGCAAGTTAATTTGCCCATACCGTGTCAGTCACTGTGATATATATATATATATATATATATATA
>JAYMFT010240149.1:0-11063 GCA_038088735.1 Panulirus argus | reverse complement strand
TGTGTGTGTGTGTGTGTGTGTGTGTGTGTGTGTGTGTGTGTGTGTGTGTGTGTGTGTGTGTGTGTCTGTGTGTGTGTATGTGTATATGTGAATGTGTGTGTCGGAACAGAGAAATAGCAACGTTACCGTGAATGGAAAGGGATGATTGAAGATAAGTGATATTAGAGATACGAGAGAAGGCTTCTAAATGGTCTGGCAGAGTGACAGGTGAAGTCCAGTCAGTAAGTCATTCAGAATCAGATGAAACTCCTGCAGATGTGGAGTAGTCACTCAGATGTGGAAGCAATACAATAACCTCCAGCACTGGGAAGCAAGTTCTGTGATGAGCATTATTAGGTGTCTCGAGGATGGTAGAGAGGATATGGATATGCCGATAATGTTTATGTTATTGTAGGTTGGATTATGGTTTTTAGAAAACTGGCAAGAGAAAATGAATGAAATCTAGAAAGAGATATGGATAGGATAACGTAATTTTGCACTTTGACTTAACCAGGATATTTCCCTGTCGAAAACCTTAATGATGTCAGAGCCATAACGAAAAAAGGTGTAGAGTGCCAGACTTTGGTTACATAAGACAGACCTTCACCGGCAGACTTTAAACCGCGAATGCTGTGTTGGTGATCTTGAAAGAAGTGGATGGGATTTTACATCTCTCTGAAAGTGAAGGTTAAGAAGAGTTTCAGGGACTCTGGAGAATGTAGAACTGAGAACAATGGGACTATAACCAGATGAACTTGAACGGTCCACTTTCCTGGGGATGCGCTGAGCCTAGGTTTACTGGCAAGAAGACGGAAAGTTTTGAGTTTGCAGGTTACGTGAAACAGGCGCGCAAAGATTGGAGCTTGTACTGAGAATCACTTCTTTAAAATGCAGGAATAGATGCCATTCAGCCCATTCTTTATGCTCTTCTGCATTTGGAAAGAACTTGAAGCACAGTCAACGAAGAAAATGTAGCATAGGACGCAGGTTTAGGAAGAGATTGTGTGAGCGGGAGAGATGAAATATGCAGTTATCCAAAGTAGAGTTAAATATGAAATTATAGGGCCGAAAAGATCAGCTTTATCAAGTGGAGAGTTACTTATAGAGCTGGTCAGGTCGAGAAAGAAAATGAAAGGTTGAATTAACAAAAGCCGCAGGAGAAGCAGAAAGATTTTTAAGTCAAAGACAACTAATTTTCCCCTCTGGCAACAAGGTGGAATTAACAAAAAAGGCTGTGCAATGTATCCAGGCAGTAATGAAGGCCGTTAAACAATGATGATGACCCTGGTGAGCCAACAGCAGAACAAGAACAATCAATCAAGACATTTAGTTAAAGGAATTGTAAAGCGAAATTAATACTTACGTAAGTTGGTTCATAAACTCTCGGAACCTTAACTTCATTCATTGACGAAACTTGGTGGTGTAGTGGTTAGCGTTTCTGACCGTGACGCATTCACGGGCCGCCCAGGGTCGAGCGCATAGGTTTGAATCCTGGTTACTGCAGTCGGTCCACAGTTAACCCAGCTGTTCATCCACCCCTAGGGCTTGGTCGATAGAATGGGTACCTGGCTCAGGCTAGGGTATATATATAGCCTTAATGGGATGGCCTTGATTAGGGCCTTAGATGCCCGTGCCGTCTCAGCTAACATAAAAAAAGAACATATACACCGACATATACGACGGTAACTACAAACACCTATCTCTACACATGCACATTTGTAAGCATATACACACATATACCCAGAAACATAAACACACGCATAAAAAATACATACACACACACACACACACTCTCTCACACACACACACACACGAGCATCTGCAATGAGAAAAAAGTGAGGTGCAGTAGGCAACGTGGGACGAGGCAGGTTTTACCTCGTGCTCCTGCAGGTGTCTGTGTAGGTGTGGCTACAGTCACTGGTACAGCTCGGGTGTAGGCGTGGTTACAGTCAGTGGTCCAGCTGTGGGTGTAGGTGTGGTTACAGTCACTGGTACAGCTCGGGTGTAGGCGTGGTTACAGTCACTGGTACAGCTGTGGTTGTAGGTGTGGTTACAGTCACTGGTACAGCTGTGGGTGTAGACGTGGTCACACTCACTGGTACGGCTGTAGGTGTAGGTGTGGCTACAGTCACTAGTACAGATGTAGGTGTAGGTGTGGTTACAGTCACTGGTGCAGCTGTTGGTGTAGGTGTGGTTACAGTCACTGATATAGCTGTGTTTGTAGGCGTGGTTACAGTCACTGTTACAACTGTAGATGTAGGTGTGGTTACAGTAACTGGTACAGTTGTGGGTGTAGGCGTAGTTACAGTCACTGGTACAGTTGTGGGTGTAGGTGTGGTTACAGTCTCTGGTACAGATGTGGGTGTAGGTGTGGTTACAGTCAGTGGTTCAGCTGTGGGTGTAGGTGTGGTTACAGTCAGTGGTTCAGCTGTGGGTGTAGGTGTGGTTACAGTCACTGTTACAAGTGTGGTTGTAGGTGTAGTTACAGTCACTGGTACAGCTGTTGGTGTAAGTGTGGTTACAGTCACTGATACAGCTGTAGGTGTAGGTGTGGCTACAGCCACTCGTACAGCTTTCGATGTAGGCGTAGCTACAGTCACTAGTACAGCTGTAGGTGTAGGCATGGACAAAGTCTTTGGTACAGTTGCGGGTGTAGGCGTAGCTCCAATCACCGTGTGACTACCTATTGGCACATAAATGGGAAGGAGTTGTACATAAGTAGGGCCCCATCACTTCAACATTCTTTACTTTCATATAGATTTCTAAATTACTGTATATTGTCAGTTTTTACACTTATCATTTGAATTTTCCTATCATCCACTTAGTTTCTTGTTACGGTCTCTGGTCACTCTGGTCTTTGCATCTTTCGACGAACTCTTCGCCTGCAGCATCACGCTGCTTTAGAAACGAAGGCTGTGGTCAGGTCACCAATTAATGTTTTTTTTCTTTTCCATGGTGGATAAAATGTCTGGCCTTTAACTTCTCACCGTAACTCAGTTCTCTTAATTCTGTAACGACCTGTGTTGTCCTCCTCTGGACCTTCTCTACTGTTCTCTTTTTGTGTGTGTGCTTTGGGCTAATATACACTGCGAAGAGTTTGCTGAATATCTCCTTATCCATGTACTTGAAAGAGATTCCATTATTCGCAAGCAGACAGCGAGCCTCCTTTACAATCCTCCCGATGCGGAGCTCTCCTACGTCCCACACATACGCAGTTTCCTGCGGCTAATTACCAGCTAAATGATATGCACATCGAGATATCTTTCACTGTGTCCAATGTTTCATATTGCCTCTGGGGTCTGTCCAGGTCTCCATACGGGTAAGCTGATGCAATCCTCAGCGTTCTTTATTTCCTCCATGACCTTTATTTCCTCCATGACCTTTATTTCCTCCATGACCTTTATTTCCTCCATGACCTTTATTTCCTCCATGACCTTGGCATCGTCCACAAACATATTCAGGTATGAGTCTAGTCTTTCTCGCAAGTTATTTACGTAGATCAAGAAGAGCAACGGTTCCAGGATCGAGCCCTGCGGTACTCCACTAGTGACTCTCACTTATTTTTTACATAGCTCCTCTAACATAAGTCCAGTGTTCTTATCCACTGCGTGGGCACGTATCTACCTATTTGTACAGTATTAGGAAAGAGTTCAGTATTCACGGGGCTCCCTCTCTTGAACTCTCTTTCTAACACAACTTTATAATCTTTTGTACACTTAAAACGCACATTTTCATCACTAGGCACATATTCCTTTCATCCGCTTCTTTCTGTGTAAGTACCTGTTTCTACTGCACGGAGAGTGAGTAATACTCTCGTGTGTATGTATGTGTGTATGTGTATGTGTGTATGTGTGTGTGTGTGTGTGTGTGTGTGTGCGTGTGTGTGTGTGTGAGATAACTGATCAATTACTATTTGTGCATTACGGGGAGAACATTTTTACACTCGTATTGCCGCATCTCTTAATCTTGTCTATGTCCCCACTCTTATGTGTATACACAAACATACCTCAGCCTACGCCTGGTACTCATTTCTCGATCAGCCTCGATGGGTGGATGAACAACTGGGATTCGCTGTGGATAGACTGCCGCGCCCAGGTTCGAACCTGGACGGGCCCGTGGGTCGTTCAAGGTCACCGACGCTAACCACTGTACCACCGAGGCTAGTGTGTGTGTGTGTGTGTGTGTGCGCGCGCACTCCTACGAATAATTATCTATTTGTGCATTAGAAGGAGGGAGTTTCAGTCGTTGGACTCCATCCCGCCTGCAGAAGTGGAATTCCGCTGTAAAGGGGCTACATTTCGCTTACAGGAAGGGAATGCCACAGTCACTGGGCTCCATCCCGCCAACGGGAGTGAGAGAGAGAGAGAGTTCCTCAGTCATGGGGCTCTATCATGCCTACAGTGGGGGGGTGGCACAGTCATGGAACTCTATCTCGCCTACAGGGAGTGAGTTCCATATTCATGGTGCTCCATCTTCAGGGAGGAAATTCCACAGTAATGAGCCTCCAACTCACGAACTATCTCTGCTAAAGTCATCGTACTCAATATTGGCGCAGGAGCCACGCCCCTCACATAGCTAAGGTAGCTGATTGGTTCATATACAGTGTTCGTGTCGCTATCCATTTATACACACTAAGTGTGTTCACAGTTTACGATCAGGCCTGTTCTTCTGTATAATAATGTGAACACTGTATATGAACCAATCAGCTACCTTAGCTATGTGAGGGGCGTGGCTTCTGTGCCAATGTTGAGTACGATGACTATAGTAATCATACAATTTTCTGAACTTTTGTGTAATGTTTCCATGCACAGTGCCATTATCCCATTCATTCATAGCTCTGATGCCGCCACAGTTAACACCTGTAACCTACACTATATGTATGCTGTGTCCTGTTCCAGATGCACGATGACAGTGTGCATGTGATTGGCTTGTGTGTGTTTTGTAACCAATGCCAAATAAATACAGTTTTGCATTTTATGTAATTTCCTAAGTTTGATTTCTTGCTATGACCTCTGATCGCCTTTTCTTTATATCGTGCAAAGAACACATCACTATCGAGAAAGTCAAATTACTTCAGAAAATTTCAGATTGGACTGAAAACTCCCCTTACTCATCCCTCTTCCATGGCGGTGAAATTCATAGCTTTTGTAACCAGTCTCTTTGACTAGGCTCTCTGATTCAAGGTTGCCATCCTCTTGACGTTCTACATCAAATCCCTATGTTTACATGTAGCAACCAAACTTGAGATACAAATTCTAATTCAGGTTTAAGGTAAACTACGAATAGTTTATTTAATAACGTAATGACCGTGTATGATATTAACTAAAATATCTCCTTATCAGTTTTCCTGACGGAATAGTCTGGTAATAAATTGGATACAGTGTTGACCCGAAGTCTCCTTCATAGACTCCTATAGCTTGTTTCCCTGGCCAAGTTATGGTCATGTTGAAGCCCATTTTCATTCCTCTACAACTGCTGGGGATGGACGTCATCAACAGGATATCTGGAGTTTTGTTCAGCTCCCTCTATGTGTTGGTGCAATCCCGGTCATTCCGTACTTTTCTCAGGACGTTGGCATCATCAGCAAACATATTCAGGCATGATAGTCACTGACACATATCAAGAGTAACAGTGGCCCTGAGATCCAACCCTGCGGCACGCCACTGGTTACACCCGCCCACTTAAAAGAGGCACCTCTGACACGCTATCCTCTGTTCCCTTCCACGATGATACTCTTTCGCTCCACTGAAGGTGTCTCACCCTTACTGTAGGCCTGATAATCCATCATCTTTACCAGCCCCTTGTGCTATATAGTGCTAAATGCCGTCCGGCAGTCCAACCGCCTGATCTCATATGTTAAAAGAAAAAAGAGTACCCTTCAGTCCTTTAGAATATTCAACATCCCTCATTCCCTCGTATTAATCGGCACCCGTTAGTCCCCTATCACTATTCAGGACCTATTAGTTTCCATAGCAACAGTTGGTATCCTTTAGCCCCCCCCCCAAGCAAACATTCGGCACCCCTTTGTCCCCTGTAGCATCCAGCATCCCTTTGTCCCAAAAAACATTCAGCACACTTTAGTTCCCCATAAGAACATTCGGGATCCCTTAGTTTCCCATAACGACTGGCAACTGTCTCGCTACAGTGCCACATATAACCCTGTTATCTCTCACACCCTACAGTTATATATAATCCCCCCCTTATTTACAAAGCAAAATGGTCTCTGCCACGTCATATAGCATTCTATCCTTATATAGCATACGGCACCCTGCCGTGTTCACACAGCATCCTCTGTCCCTCACTGTTATACAGAAACTTCTTATCCATAAAATCCCATAACATTGCAGTATCACGTAGTCCTATAGTGCCATACAGTGTTCTCTATCGTATAGAAGCATCCAGCCCTCTTAGTCCCATAGTGCCATACAGAACCCACAGATCCCTAATGATACAGAGCACCCAGTCCCATGTAACGTCATACAACACTATTATCCTTCCAGTTTCATATAGCTCTTTCTGTTCCCGAGTGTCATACAACATTCCACTTCCTTAAAAGGCCATAGGCCCGTCCCTTACTATCAAATAACAACCTCTGACCCTGCAGGAGAGGCTATGGTACTTTCTGTCCCCCTTAGTGTCGTATACCTACCCTAATTAAGTAGGATACAGTACTGTCTCCCCCTAGGAGAACTATACAGAACCCTTTTGCTGCACAGCAAAGCTGTACAGACTCCTGTCACCCGTACAGATCCGTCAGCAGCCTCTGTATCCCAACCCCAGCAACAGATCCCCTTACGGTGCCATACATCAGTAGCTCCCAGAAGGTGTAAAACAGAAACTTTCGTGGCACCGAGAAAATCCATACAGCTCCCTCCTTACCAACGGCACTCCATACACAGCTCTTCTCTGTCCCTGACAACACGGTGAGCATCACCACCGACTTCTGTAAATCCATACAGGGCCCCTATATCTCCTATAGCTCCATATAACATTCGGTTAATGCCTAAAATGATGACATAGAACCCTAATCCTCACAAAATCCATTTAGCAGTATTCTGTCCTCATAGAGATAAACACAGCATCCCTGTGTCCTCCTACGAAGAATGTGTCACACCTTATCACTCTCCAAACTATACATATACCACCCTTTTGGTGGCCCCAGAAGCCCATATAACACCTGTTTGTCGCTTGGACCGTCATACCGAAGTCCGTAGTTTAATAGGTAATTTTTGGCAAGAAAATGTCGGTCAGCTACTGAGAAGGGAGGATAGGGACACCTCACAAAGGCCAGAAGCAGAAGCCACTGGCAGCATCACTTTTAGGATCATTTTCTTCGGAGAATGCGAGAGGAAGGCGTGGGTATGGGCGTGGGCCGCGGCGTGTGGGTGCTACAGGGCGTGTGGTCGGGCGTGTGCCAGGGGGAAGGGGGAGGGATGAGGGCTTGGAGGGAGGGCCTGGTGTTGCAACGGGTGCACGATATTGATCAGCCCCAGGGACCAGCCTCGCGTCTCTTGGGCCCTGACGACACCCAGAGGCCCCCCAGCAGGAGGGTAACGCCCCCCAAACCCCTCCTCCACCACCACCACCACCAGCAGGAGGAGGAGGAGGAGGAGGAGGAAGGGGAGGAGGAGGAGAGCAGTGTTGTGAGGCGCACAACAGAAACTAGGGTCGTAATACTGTGTATGTTGTGGCAGTATACCTACTGTAGCAATGTATTTGTTGTGGTAGCGTGTCTACTGCAGTGATATAATTGTTGTAGGAGTGGATCTACCGTAGCGATGTGTCTCCTGTAGCAGTGGACGTACTGTAGGAATGTATCTACCGTAGCAGTGTATTTACTGTAACAGTGGATGTACTGTAGGAATGTATCTGCTGCAGCAGCGTGAATTTAATGTAGCAGTGATTGCACCATAGATATGTATCTGCTGTAGCAGTGAATCTCCTAAAGCAGTGGACTACCGTAGAAATGTATCTGCTCTAGTAGTGGATGTACTGCAGGAATGTATTTGCTCTAGCAATGAATCTATTGTAGCAGTGGATGTACAGTAGGAATATATTTCCTGTGGCGGTGGCTGTACTACAGCAGCGTATTTGTGTAGCAGTTTTACATCACTAAGGAGGGAGATCTGTTGTGGCAACGGAGGTTGGCATCAGCGGACTCCCAAAAGAAGGAACGACATGAACAAAATAGATGAAGAAAAAACTAATTTTAAGACAAATGACGACGAAGGGAAATAGAGATCATTGTGAAAGAACTATAGGGAAAAAAATAGAAAGAGGCGAGGACAGAAGGGGAGGATTCCAATGACGAGGAGATGGAAGAGGGAGAAGGCATGGGAGGGGGAGTGTGCAGAAGAGGGAGGAAGGGAGGGAAGACAAAATGGAGGAGGATGAGAAAATGGAGTGATGGAGCACATCAAAGAGAATATAGAGAAAGAGGAGGAGGACAAGGTAAGTATGGAGGGAAGAAAGGAAGAGGATAGGGGAAAGGATAATGAAGGAAGAGGTGGGAGGAGGAGGAGGAGAGGCAACAGCAGCAGCAGCAGCAGCAAGACTTAACACCCACGGTCAAGGAAGCACTGAGAAGGTGAGGCAGCGGCGGAGGCCTTACGCTGGGGAAGGGGGAGGGGAGGGGAAAGCTACGGGGAGAGAGGGGAACCAAGGGTAAGGGTGGGGGGGGGGAGAGGGAAGCGCGGTAGGGACAGGGGTGCCAAAGGGGGGAAAGAAACATGGGGACTCAAGGCGGAGGAGGGAAGGGGAGACGCTCCAAGAAACGCTCTTGCCGCACGCACACACACACATTGCTTGTAAGTGTTTGTGTGTGTGTGTGTGCGTGTGTGTGTGTGTGTGTGTGTGTGTGTGCGTGTGAGCGCCTGTGTCCATCCGCTGTTCTACACCTGTAGTATTCCTTTTTTGAGTTGCCCCCGTCACATCTGTACACAGAAGTTGCCTCACCCTACGCCCCGCGTCCTGGTCTTTTACGCTCTTTCCTAAGTTATCCCAAACACTGCCGCCGGAGCGCACCCAGGCGTCTCTTCAATTCCATTTGAACCATCAGAGCCACCATTATAATGGTCACGGGAGGCTGAATGCAATACATTACTGACAATGATGGCATTTTTGACTTGTTCCACGAGTCTTAACTCCATCTTCTAAGAAGAAAAAGAGTCTTTGCTAAAGCAAATAAGGTTTCAGATGTTGAAAAAGTACTAGATACTATGACTCGGTCACAAGCCAAACAAGCAGGTGATACGAAATCAAAAACTAAAAAAGAACGTCTGGGATTTTGTCAAACAGAATAAGTGAGAGGGAAAAAAAATGAGGAAAATGGAGGGAATGTCAGGAAGAGAAAATGGGAGCACGAGAGAAATAAACATGGCGAGGTGACGAAAACTGAATGAAATAGAGGAGAGGAAAATAAAGCAGTAAATATGCTAAACGAGGAAATAACGAAAGCCAGGAGAGGAAGTCAGAGAAAGAGAATGGTGGATGGGAACTTGTGGAATGGGGCAGTATATCTATCGGTGACTGGCATGCGGTACGCGGGAGTAACGACCAACATATTAACAAGTACAAGGTTCGCCCACTTTTCGGAAAGTCGAACTTCATACCAATTTTTGTTTTTTAGGGCCACTGAGGCCATTTGGCAAAGCCTTCTTTATATAAATGATTACTCAAATGAAAGATACGATTACTATCAATTCTTCCAAACATCTAAATTCAAATCATCCTTAATTCTAAGGTACGGTATGAATAATATTTGGAAAAACGAGTTTGATTGTCAAAATATCAGACAAGTAAAATTTTTTTCTGCAAATCCATGCGAGCCTTGTCAACACTCCAGACTCGTACGAAACCTGCCAACACTTTGGACATTGCACGAACCTTGCTAACGCCACAGACCCGTGCAAACCCCACCAACGCAACAGACCAGTAAAAACCCTGCCAACACTATAGACCCGTCCAGACCCTGCCAGCACAACAGACCGGGATAAACCCTACCAACACTATACATATGTACTAAACTTGCCAACGCTACAGACCCGTACAAACCATGCCAACACTACAGACCCGTACGAACTCTGCCATCTCTACAAGTAGAAGTGATAATTCGCTATGTGTGGACATCAGTTTACTGCTCGTGGCAACAATGTCCAGCATTTAGGCCACAATTTACCACTTTTCTGTTTTTTTCAGAAGATGACCTTTTAACAAATCTTTTTTTTTTTCTCCAAACAATAACTGTTTGCTAGTAAGAAAGACACTTGTACGAATATAATCCATGAGCACGCCTGTCCTTCCAACAGTTTTACTAAACGCAAGATCACGTCCCCCCCAGGTCAGCGGGAGCAGGATAGTGGATGAAAGCGACGTACATGTGATGGTTCTGGTGAAGCAATCAGTACACGGTGGTAGAATGAAATGGTGTTTACTTTCAGAGAAAACGACCCAAACGCACACATCAAACTTGCAATGCCTACTTACCGACGGTGTGCATTGAAGGGCTGGGGAACCCAGTGTGTGTGTGTGTTGCTGGCCAAAGGCAGAGGAAGGGGTCATAAAGAGGACAACACATGATGTGTTATGTTTACAGATTTTTTGGATAATGGTAAAAACTTTAATCATCGGAGTTACTGTAATCTTCCTATAATAAGTTTACAGTATACATAACTTTGACAAGTGCACAGAAGAGAAGAGGATTAAGTGTGTGTGTGTGTGTGTGGTTGTTATTTGTGTGTTACAAGGAGAGAGTTTTACACTCGTGTTGCCCCGTCTCTTCTTCACCTTGTATATATGTACCATGTCTTTACTACTGTGAGCGTATACATACACACCCACACACACACACACCAACCTAAGACATAGGCCCATTTATCGACCAACCCGATGGGGGGTGTGAATACCTGGGTGGGTCGGATGTGGGCAGACTGCCGCGACCAAGATTCGAACGCATGCAAGTCTGACCACTGGCTGGCCTGTGCTGACTCATGATGAGTACCGCTTACCACTGTCATGGAGGAAAGTCTGTGTGTGTGTGTGTGTGCGTGTGTGTGTGTGTGTGTGTGTGTGTGTGTGTGTGTGTG